>CM038219.1:184075610-184230048 GCA_021442155.1 Cymbidium sinense
TTGAATGAACCCATTAAGAAGGTTAAATTAGATACACTTACATATAATGGAGTCCATGATCATAATAAGTTTTTTGATTTACTTAAACATATGGATGTCTTCTTTGATTAGTATAAGATTGATAACTATTAAAGGAACAACTTTGTCAAAATAAAATAAGTGAGCTACGTAAAATTTTATTAGAACAACATCTTGATGAAGGAAGAGAGCCTAGGAAGGTACATACTCACTTGGGTAGAGATGAAGGAAATGCTAAGGGCCAAATCTTGTCCTAAAAATTTAAAAACAAAAAACTAGTTAAGTAGTTGATAACCCTTAGACAAGGAAACATGCTATTTGTGGAGTGCATTAATACATTTGAGAATTTGATAGCTAGGATAAATTGAACTAATCAAGAGTGATAGCAAGCTAGAAAGCTTGTCATTGGTCTTAGGACTGACATTAGGAACATCGTAGAGTTTCAAAACACACATACCCTTGAGAATGCATTTTAATATTGTTTTCTCTGCGAAAAATATAAGAAGATAGTCTCATCATTTATATAAAAGCCCAAATTTCTTATATCAATCACCCTCCTATCCCTTTCAAAGGTCTATTATTTGACCTTGACCTTTACCTTGTGCTTCCCATTATAATAAGAATGCCCTTAAACCATAATCGAAGACTGAGAATATTGTATGTGAATAATAGTTTAAAATGACGAACACCTTTCTTTACAGCCTTATTGCTGCAAGTTGCATGAAAGTACGTGTGAGTATGCTTCCTGCTGTGTTCAGGAAGATCATTCATCGAATGGATTTATGAAGATGAGAATTTTATTCAATGGTATACCATAAACCGCAACTACAATTCCTCAAGTCAAGTCAACAGTGGACTATAAATAGTTATAAATGATTGGAATAACGAGATTATTTCCAACTCCTCCGAATACTAAAATGCCATGATTTTAAATTTATAAACTAAGTCAATTAAATATTTATAAAATATTTTTACTCTTAAAATATATGAAATTATATATTTACGGCTATTTTGTATCAAAGGTTTCCTAGGACGAGTAATTGACCGACTAAATATTAAATCAATAAGTAAATATAAGATAAATAAATCTTTCTATCCCTTTCTTACTAACTTGCCTGGAAGTTGCATTGCCGCACATTCCCTCAAATCAAAAGCTGAATACTGGTGATTCATTGCTGGGAGTTAAAAAGCTTTTTTTTATATATATTTCAGCGAATTTAATCTCACATTTACATACATAATATATGTGTAAGAATTTGAACATAAAATTTAAGCTCTTAATCATAACTTAAAGAAAAAAATAATAAAAAAGATTTCAGTCCATTTCAACTACGCTATCAGAACGAAGGTCCGATAGATTATATGCCTCAGCAAAACAAAAGATGACGAAAACATTTAATCTAAACTCACAAGACAAATCTCAAGAGGCCAGACAAAGTATGGCAATTATGTATTCAAGAGAAAGAGATTCACATATAAATATTTAAAAAGTGAAAATGAATAGCCATTAACATAGGAAATAAAATTTTCTTGTATCAATGGAATCTATAGCATGATTTTATCAAGAAAACTAAAATATCGACCATCTAATATAAATGAAATGAATCAACTGCATTAGTGTAAAGGTCAACAATGAACCATTTTAAAATTATAAAAATTTGCATCAATTATCATAGCAAAACTATCTACACATAATATTACATTACAATATGATCACAAAACCTTTACAAATGTGTAAGGAAAACCTTAGCATGAAAAGCATGATCAAATATATAAATTATAACTTAGAATCTATTATAAAGTCAAGAATTCATTATAAGCATCAAGAATATAACATTAAAAAAGTATGTTAATTCTCTAATTAATAAAAATTATTTACTTAATGTTGAATGGATTGGAAGTCAGAAAATAATATGAGATATGCAAGGATAATACTCATTAGAAATGAAAAATATGACACCTTAAATAATACTCATTCTACATTAACTATTATAATTGGAATATACATTTATTTAAAAAAATTATAACATATAATTATAAATAATATAAAAAATTAACTTATTTTACACCTAAATCATTATATACTTAATTTCTAATTAACTTAAAATTTTTATTATTTAAAAGATATTTAAAGCTTAAGCAACAAATAAAAATCTATTGAAAAGGCATGACATTAAAATGACTATAAGATAAAGAAAATTATATTAAGGTCGTTATAGTGAGGAAGTCTACTATGGTTTCACTAAATCTCAGCAATTGAAATTAAAATTAGAGATAATGAAGGAAATTGTAGTAGTAATTGAAGAAAAGATAATACTTATAATGACTATCAGACAAGGGTAAAATAGTAGCATTGTCTTTCAAGGGTTGGGTGTAAAAAAATGATGAGGATATAGAAAATAAAAGAGGGATTCCAACTACAAAAAAAAAAAGAGAGAATATTTTCTATTAACTATAAAAAGTTTGAACAAATATCAATCCGGTAAAACATGATGGAATATTATTATAATAAATCTTTTATACCTTTCTCGAGCCTCATAAATTAATTCATTCTCTATTTGAGTAAAATAAGTTGTCATTTCTTAACTTTGTTGTTTTAGATGAAAGAAATAATTTGGCTAAAGATTTTTGTGCAAATTCATTCAAAAGTTGTTATAAATCTTGGGGCAAGAAATTCAATCACATTTTTGCCTAGTCTCTTAATGGAAATATTCTAAGTCTTATTGCATTATCATTAAAGGTTGAGTATATCTCCAAGAAAGATTTTAAATCATTTGATTGATTGATAGTTTAAGTTCAAAATTATTTGCCTGAATGGTTAGTCTGTTAATGCTTTGATGAACACAATCCACTTCAAGGCTAGCATAAGCATTATTATTATTATTATTATTATTATTATTATTATTATTATTATTATTATTATTATTATTATTATTATTATTATTATTATTATTGTTGTTGTTGTTGTTGTTGTTGTTGTTGTTTTATTTGCTATTTTATTACTTTGTAAAATATTTTATTTTATTTATGATTTCTCTTATGGGCTTTTAAATTTCAAGAATAAAAAAAAATCAAAGAAGATTTCCATGCACAATGCATACATTGTCAAATTAACTCAAAATGAAGGGATAACAAAATGAAAATAAAGATATAAATAGTAGTAAATTGAATGAAAGCTTAGATAATTAAATTAATATTAGCTATTTTAGAATGATTTAGATTCTTAGCAAATAACAGTAAAAACTTATTAACTATTGAGCATGATACATAGATGCATATACCAAATAAAATAATATATAGTGAATAAAAGTATCATTCTCATAAATATTAAAAATTAATTTTAAAATTTTAAATAATAATTATACTATAGTTTATTTTATTCAATGATTTTATAAAAAAAAATATAAATATTTTATCCCACAAATCACTTTTAAACTTAAATCTTAGAGAGAAAATCTAGATTCATAATTTTATTAAACTATGCTTCTTCAAAATTTTAAGGTGATTTGAAATTTGGAAGATATATTATCAATTGACTATATGATCATATTCATTTTTTTAATTTCATTTGATGATTATAAATTCTAATCAGTTTAAATAGTTAACTATATTTTTATATGAAACAATTATACAATTATTTAAGCCCCATTCTCAAAATATTACAAGTACTAAATAAGTATATTCTTAAATTACCTAGTTGCTTGTTAAATTGCTTTTTATTAAGCCCTAAATGTCTCTGCCTGAATCATTAGATGCCATGAAATTTGATGTTGATTTAAGGTTTTTAAAATAACTCAATGAAGTACAATTAAGAAATCTCATATTAAAGCACAAAATATCAAACTTAATTATTAAAGAAATTGTCTTGATTATATACCATATATCCTGAGAATGAAGTTCATGATGTATTTGAATTGTAAGACATAACACTTGTAAGTTATATGATATAAAATAATGTAATAAAGAGAGATGAAAAGAAAAGAACCATATACAATTTTGTGTCAAAATTTGATTGAAATTAATCTTCATCTTTATCATTCTTTGCTCTCCAAAATCACCCACTTGATCTCATTTTTAATAAGATTGGCACACTCTCTTCTTAGTCTATAGGATATAGTCTTAATATAGGAGCTCCCTTACAGGACCTTTAGCAAACTCTCCTAGTGACTAGGTGGACCAAATCTAAAGTCTAATTTAAAATTAGGTGTAATTTGAACTTAAACCAACCAATTGAACACAAAACATCCAAAGCCTAGGGTTAGCCTACTTTGAATTAGTGGGCCCACTTGGCAATGTTGTCCAAATAGACCAAGTTAAAGCTAAGCTCCTCCAATCCAAAACTAAATGAAACCAAATAATCTATAAAACTAAACTTAACCTAATTGAACTAAAATTAGAGCCTAATTGGATCCAAAATGAGGTAATTGGGTCACTTAACCCAAATTGACCTATGTAAACCATATTGAATCAAATTTAAATTAAATCTAAATTAAATAAAATTGAACCTTCCTAGAGGCTTAGAATCATTGATTCAATTGAACACAATTCATGTCCAATTGGGGTTGAATTGGGTCACTTGACCTAACTTGATTCAATTGAATCATATTGATCTAAAATCAAACTAGATCCAAATTAAATTAAATTGATTATTCCCAATCACTTAAAATCACTAATTAAATTTGTCTCAATAATCATTTTGGTCTAATCCAGCCAATTTGACTAATTGACTCAATTGAACTTAAATTGACCCAAATAAGTCGATTTGAGCCTAGTCTAATTAAATCAAGTTTAGATCCAACCAAACTTGGCTGGTTAGCTCCTTAGGTTCCAAGTGGTCTGGAAAAGTGATCTTTACCCATTATAAACTTGTTTCAGACTAAAACTCGCTAATCTAAGGACTCTAATAAGGCTAAAATCCAAAAATAGCTAAGACAGCCCCTACCATTTGTATCGGGTAGTAACCAAAAGCTCATTTGAGCTAAACCTAGCTACCTTTAACAATCCAAGGGGCTTGTGCCTCACATGGAGCTAAAGCCAAATGGGACAAGCCTTGGTTCACTCACCTTAGCTTGTCCCCTTCACCCTTTTGCCCAAAACTAAGCTAGCCAATAAAAAAATAGCTTATTAGTCTATTCCCTCCCATTTTCAACAAAGTGGATTAAACTTGCACCTCCCCATGCCTGAACTAAGCCCAATGCTTGGTTGGCATAAGGAGACTAATCTAAGCATCATTAAGAGGGGTTTACCCACTCAAAATAACCATAAATCCTCTAAAAATCATCGCCAACTGATTCTAAGCTCCAATTTCCACTCAAACCAAAATTACCAAACCTCTATTGAAGCTAAGGACCTTCATGGACATCCCAAGCCTTCAACCCACCAAGGAAGAATTTACTCTCTTAGAAAGCTTCCACAAGTCTTAAGCTTCAAAAATAAATCATCTCCCTCCCTTTCCAAGCTTAGGAAGCCCAAGATTGATTGAATTTTATCGAGCCAAGGTGGCCCTTTGGCCTTTAGAAGAGCATTTGAAAAGGAGGAAAGTGGGGAGCTTCTCAGCAGGACTTCATTTCTTCTAAACAAAGCTAACTCGTGCATGAAATCTATTAGACATTGGCTCTAGTGAGGTACCCTATAAGAAAATACCCATTTTCTAGCAAAAATTTCATCCAAAATAATGAAATTTTTATTAGAAAGTGCAATATTCGATAAAAATAGTTTGTGGGTAAATCTTTGGTTCGAAATCCATTCTATCCAAAAAAAATCACTGAAAACTTTTTTCAAACTAATTTTTGATGAATTTTTCATTAAAAATACTTACCCATTCAATGATGAAAAAACAATTATAATAGCTACTAAAAATTAAGAATTTTACCAAAAAAATCTTTCCAACAAAATTACTGATGGATTTCTTGTCGAAATTTCATCAGAACTTTTTGACGAACAATCTATCAAAAATCTACTAGTAATTCTACCAAAAATTTTCTAGCAAATATTTTGATTGTTCCTTGTATCAACCTAATTAACAAAAATCCATAGAAACTCCACCTAAAACATGTATAAAAATGAAAAAAAAAATAAAAGATGCTTCTTAAACATTCCAAAATTTTACACCTGTGATCACATATATAATATTGATACTTTTCATAAAATGATAAATTCTTTAACTCTAAAACATGATAAACATACTAATGAAAATCAAATTATGTTTGCAAACAAAAATAAACTTTTAAATATGCATAACTTGTAATTGTTCTTAAAAGTTTAATATTGAATATGATTGTTCAATAATCTTAGTAGTACACTAAAAAATAAATAAATAAACTGATATAAATACAAACTAGTCCTCGTTAGTCTTCTCCTTGTCTTCTCCCTCATACTCCACAAGTAGCTCTTTGCCCCTTCGTCTATCTTGGTGCATCTTTTTCATTGAAGTTTCCATAGAAATTATCCGAGCTTTCTTCTAAAAGGTCACTAGAGCCTCAAGAAGTTGAAATGTCATATGCACAAAGTGCTCAACACCATTAAAAAAATGCATTAGTTAATCTTTTTCTGCCTAGATGTAACCTATGTATGTCCTTGATTTTTTTTCTCATTATGGATATTCATATGTTGTGTAAATTATAAAATGTGAGAAAGAAATTCATGTGTTATGTAAATTATAAATTTAATTATGATTAAATAATCAAGGCCCAATATTGACATAAGTGCCTAAGTGTTCAATTTTTTGACTTATAAATATTTGATATAATGTATTAAGCTTACAAGTTGTTCACATGCATGAATCCTTCTATGAGAATGCCTTAATTGTCCTCTAGCTCCTAAACTAATTGACATTATTACAATGTGTTAGTTTAGCTCATCTCATTTGAAAATAAAATGTAATTGATGTAAAAAACATTTTTAATAAGAACCTCAAGGAGAGTGTACGATTCAACCCATTGTGAGGCTGGTCAGGGAGATCGAGGGATAATGGGAAAGGAGAGCTTGGGTAGAGAGTATCAATGGAGTGCACTTTGAGAAAAAAGAAGACTAGTTTATAAGTATAATTTTGCCCCATAACTGCTTGGATTAGGTTGATATGATTAATTTTTTTATTTTAGTTTATAGTGAAAGCCAATCAAGCTCATGAATAATGGAGATATAGAGGACTATGTGTAGAACATAATTCTCAAAAAATCAATGATTTTAGTAAGAAGTAAATGAGATATGTTCATTTAATTGTGATTTTCAAAATTATGAATTGATATTTTTTGACTTCTTATAAAAATTGTATTATATTAGCCATAATCACAGATTTATAATTTTCATAGATACTAATTATAATAATATATATATATATATATATATATATATATATATATATATATATATATATATATATATATATATATATATATATATATATATATATATATATATATATATATATATATATATATTCATCATTTCAACAAAATTTTAAAATACATCATCCAAAATCTCAAATGATGAATTCAACAAAAATCTTAAGCTAGATAATCTTATATCTATTTCCAAACAATAAAGATAGTATGAGATACATGAGTTCTAAATAAATTTCAATGAAAATTAAGTTAGCTTGCATAGAAAGGTCTAATTAATAATAATAAGAATACAAATAGTTGATGAAGACATAACTAGCTTACATAGAAAGGTCTAATAGTACAATAATACAAGAAAATGACTTAAGATATTTGATAGAGCAATAAATGAAAGAAGCGTTGGCTCAAACCCAAGGAACCTTATTGATTCCAAAAAGTAGACCATACCTAGAGAAATTGTATGGTGTTCAGCATCCAAAGGGTTTCATGCCACTATCTTTCAAGTTCTTTGATGGCATAGAGAACCCAAGACAATATTCAACACACTTTCGAGCCAATTTACTGCAATACATAAGGCAATGACACATTACTATTTAGATATTTTGTTAGTAGCTAGTTAGAAGTTGCATTTAATTATTATGCTAAATTCTTGAATGGATCAGTGAAGAAATTTGTATAAATTGGAGGAACTATTCATCAAAAGATTTGTAGGATCCAATAGCATATTATAGTGGTGAGCTAGTTGTAGACAAGCAGAAGCTAAATGAGTCATTGGTTGATTATATTCTGAGGTGGAGAAACTTAAGCATGAAATGTGAGCCTCAACTACTAGCGCAACATGCCATAGTGATACTACTTAAGAACATCCATGGGTTGGTGGCATTCATGTTTAAAAGTTTCACTATTAAAATAATTTAGAAGTTGCTAAACAAGGCTGCTAACTTGAAAGAAGAAGCCATGCAGTTAATCTTCTTAGATCAGTAAGCAAAACTAAAGAAGTAGAAACCCCATTAAATGTTTGAGAAGAAACTTGGGATAGTGTTTGTAGTAATCAAAGGAAAGCAACTTATGAGGTTTTAACCTGAAAGACCAAGAATGTAGTAACCCTAACCTCCTTACCAACAATCGCAACAACCATTTTGAGCATTAGGTAGATTATTCCCAATCTTCATTAATGAAAATATAAATTAAATGTATCTTTTCAAGAGAAGTGGTTAAGAAAAATTCAAAAATGTAATGAAGAAAGCAAATTTTTAACTACTAGAGTCTAAAAATCGAAGGAAGAGGGTAAGAGTGATAAGACTAATTATTACCCTTACCACTAAATGCTTAGGCATAAGATAGAAGATTGCTTTCTCTTTAAAACTAGCTAAAAATGAATTATAAGTCTAGAATAATAGTGATTCCTAAAGAATACCAAGTAAAGCTTGCATAATGATCTATAAAGTAATCTCTAGTGAATTCTTTGATTCATTAAGGTTTGCAAGTTTTAAGGAGTAAATTAGAGAGAAAGGATAACACAAAGAAATTATTAGTATTAGAAACCCTAGTTAGTGAGAGCATAGTTGTGAAAGTAAGGAGCGTCTTATCATAGATGTGATTGTTAAGCCACCCATGTCCCTCAATTTGTATGATTTTATTTAATTCCTTCAAAAAATAAGCAACCAATAATTAAGGATTCTTCATATGTCTTACTTGTGCATGATCAGAATGACTCAGATGACTTAAATAATAATCTTGAAAATAAAAATAACTCTTAGTATTGATCAAAATATCTGAAGTAATAGTTTTGATGAACTAAATGCTTATAATAATTCTGACTCTCATATTGATGCCCTAATATTAAATTTTAATGGTGTCCCTACTACGATATAGTCTGAATCATCCAATTTAGACAATCTAATAGAAAAAGATTTGATTATCATCAAAGAGCAGGTAAAAGCGACTACAACCCCTTCTTCAAAAGAGATCATGAAAGTCAACCTTCATTATGGTAAGGACTTATCTCCCAGGATGATACCTAAAGATAAAGGAGCTTTAATGAACCAATAGTCTTCCTGCAAGATACTCCTCCATATGATGTGTTGATAGATAGCCAACCTAAGGTTAACTATAATGTCTTAGCTCATCTAAGAAATTATTAGCTAATCATAATATATATGACGCTCTTGTCTTATCCAAAAAAAATGAGATAGTCATTACAAACATAGATGCATACATGAATAGTTATATATTTTGACCTCTATACATATACCAAAATAGAAAGAGTTAATGTATTATACTTTAAATTTTTTTAAAATCCATTTGTGTTAGTTGGTGTTAAATGCTTTAGTAAAAAAATTCACCCTTTTATTATAGTAGCACACATGATGTCCAAACCAAATATTTTATTGCAATGCAAGAAAAAATATTTAAACATAAATTCAAGCATTTATTAGCTTAAAGTCATTAAATATATCAATTAGAGAGAATAATGTGTAGGATCCATTACACATCAACTTCAAAATAAAATTACCACATTAATTTTGCATTTTAGATACATGCAATTAAGCATGACAAACCAAAAGTCTTTCCATATATAACCATTCATTCACCACCAAATACATTAAATTGTAAGGTTTAATAAGTCCCTCATATACTTGTGTAAATAAACACATATTAAGAGATAATCTAGTTCAATAAAAAATACATAATAAACACTAAGACAATAAGATAAAAGCACAATGTCATGTAGTAACGACTCTCAAACTTAAGGTCTGTCAATATAATGATCTCTTCCAGTAATTCTTACACAAACAAACATTACAATATATATATATATATATATATATATATATATATATATATATATATATATATATATATATATATATATATATATCACATAATGCTTCATAACCACAATAAATAAAATGAGCTATCAAGTTATGAGATTGATTCACTAGACGATTCAGATTGTTGTTTCCACTATGCCTTACCCAAGGCACTATAAGAGGCTATTCACCACCTTATCTATGTGAGTTAATAAAGAAGTGAATATAATTCAAATTAAAGTTCAACTAAAGATAAAGATATTATCATAAATTTAGGAGCACTTGTTGTTATGGGTTTCATAAACATGTAACTCTATTATGTATGATAGTTTTGCAAAGATATATATACTCTATTGTGCACTTGGCTCATCCATAGTGTTGGTGTATCACTTAGTACACAATCTTTTTACACCTTCTAACATTTGGTGGATAAAGTTTGAAGACACTAGCATGAGGATCAAAAGGTGACTATTCAGTGATATCTAGTATAATATGAAATTCTACTTTGTAAGTTTTTTTGTAAGGTGGCTCAACATAGTAGTATGATACATAAGGATGGTGGTTGAGGTGCCTATGTCCCAACGCCATGATGACATGTGCACACCAGATGTGGCATGTTTGTGGTCATCAATAAGTGCATGTATATTATTCCTTTCCTAGTAGATCAACCTTAACAAACTTAAATGTTATGTTAAATTCTTACACCTCATGTATATTTATGTGTATAGGTTTTGGCAATCTTCATGCTTTTTGACCATATCTATGCAATACACTTTTGGATCTTTGCACAAATGAAGACTCATTGTCATTATCTTGTATCATAATGGTGTTAACATCTTTTGATGTGTAGTCCCATGATGGTGTAGTAAATAGATGTGATGAGTGCCTAAATAGGCAGGCCTCTATCATGTTTGAGTACTCACTCCCTTAAAACATTCAGAAGCATTGGTTTACATTAAATCATATTTAAATTTGTTATCATGTGTTGATGCCCACTTTGAGGCATTCCATTACAATTAACCTAATATAGGCTTCTTCTTTCATATTTTTGATGTTTGATATATATCAATTGAAGATATGCACATTATTAGTGTTATTTTGCTACATTTTTTTTTATGAATTCACATTTGAAATTTTTATTGATTTGATTTCCTTCTTGAATTTTTTCTAAGATGTCTAAAGCAATAATGATGGGATGCCCAAGGAAAAGGTTTTTTACAACAATGAACTAATCTAACATGTTTATCATAATTTATACAAATATCTTATCTAGATGCAACCACTTAAATATATTATTTAGAGTATAAAGAAATCACATTAATGACTAATTACATTCATATTCGATAATGGGAAATGGATAGGGAAAGAGTTTGTTGTTTAAGTCACACCAATAACAATTAAGCAAGTACTTATGTACTTATCCAATAAGAAGGTATCATCTATGCATAATATAGATAACAATTTCTCCATTCCTCTATGAAAGGTCTAATTGTCTAAAATAATCTTTCAAATGCATTACTCTGAATTCTATAAATGATCTAGGCATGGCATTAATATTAGCCCCATGAGCCTTTATATAATATTTTATGTTTTGATGATCATAAATATTTTTGGTTGAACAATTATTGTTACCAATTAGTTGTATTTGCAGACTGTGCAAAGCTTTCAATGTAAAACTTACAATTATATAGTCTAATCAAAATTCACTATGAGAGAACAAATAATGGCTGATTTTTAAAAGTTTGATGAACAAACACCCATGAAGACTGGAAATGAGGAATGATTGATACTAGAAGAATTAAATCAAGTTCAAATATGTATTATCATATCTGATATTTTTATTTTTTTTCTTCATGTATTTGACATATAAATGATAAAAAAACTCAAAGTGTATACACACACTTAAGAGAATATAAATAAAAATTTAAGATTAAAATCTTTAAGAAAATTGGATTATATGATCATGATCGTTTTGTATGTTTGTCTTGTTTTATTAATTTTTCAACTATTATAATTAAGTGAGCTAACTCTTAAAATTGTCAAATTTGAGCTAATCATATTATATGATTATACATTTTGTTAGACTTTTAGCCATAAAGATTAAGTCAATTAATTGTAAATTATACCTAATTTAATTGATCTTATAAAATAATTTTCTTTGGTGATTCTTGATTTTATATAGGGATTTGATTTTTGAGAATATTTTCATTAATATATTTGTACTGTATGATGTGATCATATAGGACAAACAAATAAAGAGCTAAATTTTTAGTTTGTACTATTCATACAGTACAAACCATAGTCATACATTATGAATAGTGGTGATTGATGGGATGACTATATCATCAGAGTACCTAACCATTTAAAAATAAGTTGATCATATAGTACGAAGTTGGATCGCATAGAATGATTGGACTAATTTATTCTAAAATATTTCTTTTATTTTTTATTTAGCTTCTTCCATATAAATACCCACCTTGAAGAGTCTAACCTAAACATCTTGAACTTAAGAAAACTCAAGGAGGCTTACGGAAGAGTGCTTTGCTTAAAAAAAGTGAAGAGGTTTCACTCTTTTTTTTTCACTCTAAAGAATTTGATTGGTAAGGTTATACTTTGATTTCAATTGTTTATTTATCATCCACTTGCCTTTGTGTTTTATACTTTACTTTGAGAATTTATTCTTTTGTGAACTTGTGTAAACTTCGTATTCGAGAGAAGATTTTATTTGTAACTTGGAGAGGTAGTGGAATCCTTCTTTCCTTGAAGAAGAAGGTGAGTGGGTGTAGGGTTTTTTCATTATTCAATAAGGAGAGAGAGATCTCCATCTTGACTTATTATGCCAAAGGAGTTAGTAGATTTTTGGAAGATATCTAGAGAGTGACGTAGGTTAGACTAAACTACTATAAATCTTTGTGCCCTTTTCTTTTTCTTATATTTTTCTACTACTCTTTTTCTTGTGTTAGATTTTATTATATTAAGTCTCTCTATCATTAAACTTAAAAGATTTGGTTTCATCTTTATTTTAAGATAAATTTTAAAAGCATAAATTCAACCCTGCACTCTTAGGTGTGCTAACTCTTACAAGTGGTATCAAAGCAAGTTGCTTGATTCATGGTCTAATAGCCATTACGAAATCCATCAATGGTACATCTAGAAAATAGAAACACTATGGAAGGATTCTCTATTACTTGACCACAATTGTTTGATAATATTCCTTTTGATTTGTGAAGATCGATTGATTTTTGAAATATGATTAAGATGGGATACACAACATCGCATGAGCTTATCAATGGCAAATGTATTAAAACTTCTTTTAATTTTTTGGTCAATGGAAGATAGGGAACTAGCACAATTGAACTCTTAATGTTTTTTTTTTATGCTTTGAAGTCTGAAAATTATATGTGTGTTTCTACTTGTAAAATCGATAAAGAGATTTGAAAAAAAAATTATATCTTACTTATGAAGTGACTAATGAGGTTAAACCATCTCAAATCAAAATGCTCTTTTATGATTACAAGTTATTTCATATGTTATCTCATAATGCATTCTTTAAGATAATGCTAAAAAACTCATTCATTTAGAAAAAAAAATTCAAAAATAAAAACATAATGCATTCTTTATATTGACCTCACTTTTACTGAGGTTGACACTTATCACTCTTGAGATTTGGATCTAATCTAGACATTAAGATTTCCTAGTACTTAGATATTAAGACATCTAATGATCAGGTGGAAACCCAAAGACCCATAGGAGCCCACCCTAAGGTTAGACCCTCATTAGACTAGGGGACCCCACCTAGCTAGACTAACCTAAATCTCCATGCTTCAAGCCAAATTGATTATAAACTAATATTAATTTTAAACACAACACAAATCACACTTAATTTGGATTCAGTTTGACCAATCAACTCGATTGACTCAACTTGATTCATTAGGGCTTAAAGGGGCTAAACCCAAAATTGGTCCAAACTACTTGAAATTAATATTGCCTAAATCATCCCAAACACCATTCAAATTTGATTGAAGTCTAATAAGAGTTAAATTCTATCAATCGACTCACCTAACCCAAGTCAACCTAATTAAACCCTTTATGGACAAAATTTGACCTAAGCTTATCTAAGACAAATTAAACCCATCTAAATAAAATTGAACTACCCCCACATTCCTACAATCATTCCAAATGCATGATTGAAAAAAAATCTCATACCAAATTATAACCCAATTTAATCAATTGATCCACTTAGCCAAAATAGGCCTAAGTGAACCATATTGAACCAAAACTAAATCCAACTTTATAATCAATCCCAAATGATCATTGGACACAATTCAATGATCAATTGAATCTAATTTGATTAACCTGATCAATTGACCCCACTTAGCCTATTTGACCAAAAGAGACAAATTGAACCCAAACTCAATCCAACCTAAATTTCATCAAACCAATGCTTACAATCATTCTCAAATTGATAATAAAACATATCTCAACCCTTATTTGAACCCAAGTTTGTCAAATTGACCAAGTTAGTTCACTTAACCCAATTGACCTAAAGGGCCAAATTGAATCAAAATTCAACCCAATCCAAGTTGGATCAAACCAAAGCATATAATCATTTCTAAATTGATGATCAAACATGCCCCAACCTTCAATTGCACCCAATTTAGCCAATTTGATCAAATTAGCTAACTTAGCCCATTTGACTCATATGAACCTATATGAGCAAAATTATAATCCATCCTAAATTAGATTAAACCAATGGAACCAATATGCTCCAAATCATCATTTGAACATAACTTAATATCCCCTTGGGCCCAATTTGGTTAATTAGTTAACCTGTCCCAATTAAACCCAAAGTGACATGAATTATCTTAGGGCTCCCCAACCAAACCTAGTCCAAACCCAACCAAATTTGACATGAATTATCTTTGGACTCCCCTACACCAGCCCAAGTGGACCCAACCTTTAGTGAACCTAGTTCAGCCCAAATCAAGTCAAAATCTAAGAATAGAAAATTCCAACCTCTCTCTTTGGCCAAGGCTCTTAGCATGCCTTGAGTTCACCCATGTTGACCAAGCCTAACTCAAGGCTATTTGTTCCAACCATTAATCATGGTGAAGTCCCTTTCACCATGGTCGACCATTTCTTCACAAACCATGGGATATCCACCTCATGCCAGACTACCAAACTCTCTCATACACTCAAGGAAGTCCACCTCATCTATCCTAAGCCAGATTGAGCCATGCCCACTATAAAGCTAACTGCCTAAAGCTGAACCCACCAAAAATGGTGGTTCACATGGAGAGCATGGTATACTCCACCTTAGACTTTCAAACATCCCACACACCTTCATTCGACCTCCATAACTAGTCTTAAGATTTCCCTTAGAGAGCATTCCACTTTGTTGGTGACACCAAAGCACCCCCTTTCAATGCCTCCCATACTACATCAACCCCTCACAAAACCCCAATTAAATCTTTCACACAACATTCTCACGAACAAGAACAAATTAAACTCAATCTATTCAATCTGGAGCATAGAGTTCAGTGAACTTTGGTATGGAGCTTGAACAATTGATGGTGAGGCAACAGACAATCTTCTCAGTGGATCTTTGCTTCTTCAAGGTGAAGCTACTTCAAACATAAAATCGTCGCTATTTAGCTTAAGTGAGGTGATTCCCTCACAACCCATAAAAAACCAAATAGGTGTTTGGTTTTGTGAAATATAATTGAGTCTCGTGTTGATCCAACTATAGGTTGTATTTATAATTCCGATCCTAATGGAGTATACCTCACCATGATTTGATCCATAGTTAGCTCTGATTAAGCTGTGACAGTTGAATGGTGTCCATCTCCCACCGAAGGTTAGAGATAAATCATATGCTATCCATCCTTCATGATTAGGATAGATGATCATGATTAATTGTGCAAGATTTTATCTATTTTCTTTTCTATTAACCATGAGATTAATCATGATCAAACAGCTCAATACAAAACCACATTCTTCACCATCAACTGCCATGCAGGATGGTTTAAATAATCAATCCTATGACACAGTGTGTAAAGCTCGGCCACAATAAAAGCTAACTATATAAATCATTTAAATAAGTTTTAATTAGGATTAATTAGCTAAAATTTAAAAAAATCATAAATAATTATAAAAAAATCCAAAAAAAAATACAAATGAAGGCTTGTTGGAAAGCATGAATAGAGAAAAATAAAGGAAAAATAAAAGCCTTAATTTTTATTAAGTGTGTTGATATTAATCAAGGTTTGAATATTTTTATTAATAGTGAAGGTAAATTTTAATTGCTTAGCCAAATGACTTGAAATTTTTAGTGAATGTTTTATGAGATGACATATGCCACTCATAATTATCTTAAGTCAATTGGACAAGAATGTTATGAAATACATATTTTCAAACTCTAATTGCCTATTTTGGTGATTTATTAATTTAATAAATTGTGAAAATTTATGAAAATTATTTTTTATCCTAAAGTTAGGAGAGCTTAATGATGATTAGAAAAATGATTAGGACCTCTAGTTCTAATTAATTATCAAAATCTTCATTGATGGGACTTTTGTTAATTAAATAATCTATTAATTTCATATGACTTAGAAAATTATAGCTAATTAAACAAATCTCAAAAAAATTATAATCAACTCCTCTTTAGCTCATCTAATATATGTTTAGGTGGGGTATTTTGAATGTAATTGATGATTTTGAGTTTTTCCTATTTATTTAATTAAGCATAAAATAAAAACCCATTTGCTTCAGAATTTTTAAGGTATGTTTTATTTATGTTTTATTTTTCCATAATTTTTTAGCTTATATTTAATGTTTAATTAAATTTTGGGGGCTCTGTAGACTAAATTGACTTAAAATAATTATTAAACCATAACTAAATAAAAAAACACTTATTCCAATTCATGTGAGGAGCTTTGGAATAGACCTTCTCTAATAAACCGAATTAACTTTAATATGAACATGCAAATTAAAAGGGAGAACTTAATTAGGTTTAAATGGCGTAAGACTTATGTGATCTGCCTTCAGAATTAATAGGTTAAGTAAATTATCTTGTGCTATACATTTATCTTTCTCCATCAACTTGCAAGTGTGTGCTTGACTTCAATTCAATTGCATCCATGATTAAACTGATAACTATTAAGTTCAAGTTACATTAATTACACCCATTAATGCTATTATTATTAGTAATTTTAAAAGTATTTTTTAAAAATAAATTAAAGTGTATTTATGAGTTTTAAATTAATAGAGTTAATCAAAATGTATTAGTCATATACATCATCAATAAATCTTTAAGGTATATAATTTGGACAAATGTGCATGAAGGAGGTCTTAAATACTTTGACTCTATGGTTTAATAATGACACATACCTAAAGATTGTAGAGAGGAATGCACGTGAATTAAATGTTTTATACTTTTTTTTATAAAACACATATGCATTCATGTAGTTATGTCTATACTTGTAATATGTATGTAAACCATCAATTAAGATCAACATAAAACATACATATACATGCATGCATGAATGAGTTAAATACCTCAAAAACAAATGATATATAAATTATATTAATTATTCTTTAATAATAATAAAGAAAATGTATATCTAGCACTTGAAATAAAATATAAACATATACATATGTTTAAGAAGATGACGAATGCTAAGTAATATCATAAAAGGAAACCATGTCTTATGCCCATTAATCATAAGATGTCTTTCACATGATATAATTTCGTTTAAGTTTAACTCAATTTTATGAGTTAAATAAAATACAATGCTTCATTAAAATATAAAAAATTATGAAACTCGATTTTAAAATCAACTTATGGATAGGGTATAAGTAAGAGTGTGCCTTACCTCACATAGGATTCATTATTCCTCATACACTTCAAAACATTAAATCCAACTTAAACTTAAAGTAAATTAAAATTTAAGAATCCATCTCTAAATAATTAATAATTTGAATTAGAATCACCTAGTGCTAATAAATTGAACTTTGTTCACAAATTATAATTCAATTATTAAAGCCTAGTTTTGTCTCACTACACTAACCCTTTACACACACATTAGATTGAGGCCATCAATCCTAGACTTAGGGTCAGACCAATGCTTGATTGTGGCATATCCATATGGTAAGGAAGCTATAAAATAGCAATTAAATAGTATAACAAAATACAAGAGAAATTGGGCTATATAAAAATAGAAGAAATTTAGCTATATAAAAATACTATAGAATAAAGCAAGAGGCACATTGAACATAGATAATACATATAAATCAATCTCAAACTAACTCAATTTGATCAAATGAAACTTAATTCAAATTCTATTCAAGCCGAGACCTCTTAATGACCGCAAATGCTTCCATGGTGAATCACAAGCTATTGAACCACTAATCATCAGGCATATATTTATTCAAAAAATATTATTTCATGCAATCAAATTATAAAGGAAATACCCCAACTCTGTGCTCAAAATAATAGGTAATTTGAGTACAAAAGTTTCTTAAGAAATGACAATCATGCCTTGATTCCTTGATGAGATCAATTATTGCAAACCAAAACATTATAAAATCAAAACACATCTCAAATAAACTTTAAGAAAAAATAAATGATTTTAGGAAGTAGTCACCCATTTCAGCCACACAATGTAGTTTGGACATTTTACTTTCGACTATGGGAATCAAAAGAGAGGTTCACATGTTCCAGTCATCTGTTGAATGGACATATTAAACTAAATAGATATTAATAACACGAAAGGTGAACATTTGAAGCACAACCACAAGAAAACTCCAAACAAGTTCACACAGATTTGCTTTTATGTATAAATATTGATCCGATTATATAGAGTAAGTAGTTGAAGGTAAGAGAAAAAACTAATAGAATGCATAAAAAAGAATACAATATTTTTGTGATTATGGGTGCATTAAGAAGTAGGAAGAATTTAGAAGAGAGTGATAAGAAAATAAAATTGTTAAGGAATAGTTTATCTGATCTTTAAAGCCTTAAAAGTAGTAGCTATCTAAATTCTTATGAAGTTACAATACTTAAATATTTAGCACTGGTTAGTAAACCCACCTACTTCTTACCTTTGATTGGTAAATGTCTCCTTAATAGGAAAAATTACAATAAGAAACCTTCAAGACTAAAGTGAATAAAGTTCATTCAACGACATCAAAAAGAATCATAAACAAAGCCTAAGATCACAGTAACAACAACAACAACAATAAGCCTTTATCCCACAAGGTGGGGTCGGCTACATGAATCCTTCTTCTCAAGTGTCAGATTTTTATTTAATTCTAATGAAATAAGATCATTTTCTATACTACCTCACCAAGTATTCTTAGGTCAATGGCTGATGTTTTAGTGATTAAACCATCTAAGGCGACTCTCTTGAAATTTTATCTATCTAGAGCTACTCCAACCTTCTCATGTATATAAATATTTCACAATTTTTCTCTAAGTATAATGCCACTCATCCACTTAAGAATCTTCATCTCTACAACACTTATTTTTATGTTTCTCTTTCATCGGCCAATATTCTGGTTCATTAACCATAGCAAGTCTTATCACCATCTTATAAAATTTTTCCTTAAGTCGAAGCATACTTTTCTATCACACAATAGGACGTATGCATTCCTCCACTTTAACCATCTGACTTGAATTCTACTAACAGCATTGTGGTGTTTATTTTTGGATGTGGGGTGGACACGATGCAGATCGTAGGGGGTACTTATTAAAGTAATCGAGTACATCATTAAGATATGATTTACTATCTCAAAATATAGAGACATTACCCTACAATGGACCTAATCACCTAATAAGGACTCCTAAGGCATAATAGGTCTTTGAATATACCAGAGATTATTCCCCTACTTTACATGAAAAAGTAAAGCAGGGTTTATTTTAATCCGGGTTCTTAAGTTCCCTATGGGGGCAAACTCCTATAGTTAATTGCATCATAAGAAATATAATTTTCTAAGAACACTTAATTAAAGTAGTCAATTATTATCTCCAAAGATTTCAAGGTTAAGACTATCAAAGGATTGGTTATTTTGGAAAATCAAATGGGATCATTCAATTGGAAGACTTATTTTGGAATCTAAAGGAAAATAAGTAGGTAATGCACATAATACTAGGAAGCCTAGTGCCCACTTCAACTTATCCTATGGTGAGGTTTTTTATGATTGAAAGAGAGGATTTATTTATTTGAGTTGAAATTTTATTAGATTGTTAGGGCTTATAATCCATCAATACAAGATTATGAAAATTCCTAAGAGGTGAAGATTATGCTTTTAGCCCAAAGGAGACAAGCAACCTCGTATCCTAAATCTAGGGAGCTTTAACACAAGTTAAAAGCATGACCTAAATCTAAGTGGAAGGGGACACAAGGATTTACCTCCACAGAGAATAAACTCTCGACTCTTACAGACTTACTTGCCGGGAATGGCCTAACACCTCTTAAAACTTTAAAATCATGTAGTATGGTCTTATGAAATTGTATATAATTTGGAAAGAGACTATAGTCCTTAACTCACTCCCTAAGAGACTAGAACATGACTGGCATGAGCATATGACTTAGTCTAAAATACATAATTTATAATTGTTTATGTCATTTTGGCTCGTTCATTTGGATAAAGGCTTTGGGATATATGCATGATGAAATTTGACTATTGGCCAAATCAAAAGAGAAAGAGGGTGAAGCTCCATCATAAGGGGTTGCTCTCATAGGTCAAGTGGTGTCTAAAGTGCTGAAATGGAGGCCCTCATTTTTGCAAGAGTGATTCAATATGATGTGCATGATGTTAGACATACAACATGCAACTAAGGGGTTTCTAAATCTTTTAATTATCTTATTTATAACTTAAGCTTTAATATAAGGTTATGAGTTGTTAGTTGGGTAAAAAAAATTAATTTTGTCCTAAGAGCCTACCGCATCTAGGCCACACATTCAATCATCAATCATTAAGAAACTATAAAAATCATGTTATTCTAGTGCGCAAACTAAACATAACAACAATCATTTTTAAAAACTACTGTGAAAGGTAAGAGACCAATGCGTAGATGCTACTAGAAAAGAAAAAAGATGGGTAGTCGAGCTCTACCATTATACATCCCAGATTACAAAAGAATAATTATAATTTAGAATTGAATACATGCTATGGGGGTCTTCATTCTTCACTTGTTCTTCTTTCTTCTTTCTTCCTTCTCTTGATTTGATTTGCTCCAAGGCATCATAAGGCATGCCACGACTGAGCCTTCTTGCTACTACTCATCCTAATCTCCCATAACATCAATCCTCATTTCTATTGCAAAAATTATATTTTTCTAGAAAAGTAAATCTAACTACACCTGCAAAATAGAGGTTAGATAAACATACATACAAACCCAAGTAATTATATTTCATAATTTGGACTTAGCACCATGCACATGGGTAACCAAGCCCACCTATCCTAATGTGGCATATGCTTAGGGGCATAAGCATCCTGCAAGTAAAGCATTTACATTTATTTTTAGAGGCCCCTTTAAGCATAATCTCCTGCAGAAAATAATGTTAGACTATCAGCAGCCTAACATCCAGTCTACGAGTCATACACCCTAACATCCAGTCTAAAATATTACATCATAAAATAAAATATAACATCACACATAGATCATCCTAACCTAGAGATATAAGGGGTGGCTTAATTATAATGTGTGTCTTAAGGCCTTATGTGGTATGTCTTAGTTAAGCCTTTAAATTGTAATTTTCTAAGTCTTGAGATTGTTTAAGTTAACATGATGGTGGTTTGATTTCAAGTTTTTTATATGATTTGTAAACTTTACTTTGTATTTTATTTTGTTTCATTTGATTTACACCTAGCATCTAAGTATTATAAAGAGAAGAAAGAGGCTTCCTCTTTCATCTCTACCTTAAGTTATTTTCTACAACATGTTATTATGATTTAGTTTTCTTTAGTGAATGGTTTATTAAATATTTTTTATTAATCCTAAGTTTAGGTTAACCTTAAAAAAATCCTATTAAATATGAAAGGCATCTTAAGATTAATATGGTTGAATTACTATCACATGGAATATGTTAAGTCGTTCCTTTCCATCATGCATAACATGCATATGATTTAACACTTAGTATACATATACACACAATATATTTTGGCACACTTAAATGAGTATGAATATTCATATTTAATCAATTTACATGAATAATATGTATGTATATATATATATATATATATATATATATGTATATATATATATATATATATATATATATATATATATATATATATATATATATATATATATATATATATATATATATATATATATATATATATATATATATATATGTATATATATATGTATATATATATATATATATATATGTAAAAAGTGTAAGTAAATTTATTGAGTGAGATAATCAAAGCGACTTTTGGGGGATATTTAAAGTCTCATATTCCGAGATGGGACTTAAATACTATATATATATATATGTATATATATATATATATATATATATATATATATATATATATATATATATATATATATATATATATATATATATATATATTTAAGGATGAGAATCATGCAGAGATTATATTTTATTTGATTGAACTATTTATACATGTAAATTAAAGTTTTATCCAAATTCTAATACAAATATACATAGGAATGAAATTAAATAAGTATGTGCCTTTGTTAACCAGGGAAGTGAGATAATCAAATAACCTCTTTAGGGCTACTAAAAGTCTCATATTCTCAGAATGTCTAGACTATATATTTTTTATCATTCAAACATATGTAAATCTATATGTGAGCATAAGAAAGAAAGCACTATCTTTATATGTTATGCATTTCTACATACTAAAATGGTTATTGATGCATGTATTTTTAATAGAAAAGAGGATTTTCATTCTCTAATTAAGTACATATGCATATGTATAAAAGATGTAAGCAAGTATGTGTCGTTGTTTAAATTAGGGAAGTGAGGTAATCAAATGACTTCTTTGGGGCTACTTAAAGCCTCATATTCCTAGGATGTCCAGACTAAATGCTTGCTATCTTAAATACATATAAATGTATATACAATTGGAAGAATGGAAATCATGCAAAATTTTATAGTTTTCTTGATTGAATTATTTATACATATGAATCAAAGCTATATCCAAATTCTAATACAAATATACATAGGAAAAAAATTAAATAAGTACATGTTTTATTAATTGGAAGAGATAATCAAATGACCTCCTTAGGGCTACTTAAAGTCTCGCATTCTCGGGATGTCCAAACTATATACTTATTATCATTCAAACTTTTGTAAATTTATGTTTGAACATAGGAAAGAAAGCTTCACATCCACATGCATAAGCTATAAACACATTCAAATTCTATATATATTCATAACTACTATCATTCCAAATATTGTTATTAATTTATAGATTTAAAAAAATAAGTTTGGGTTTACTAGTGATAATAGCCACACATATAAAATTAAGCCAACACATGTAAACTTACATAAGTAAATTTCATTTGATTCATTTGAATCATTTGAAATTGAAAATATGAATGCATGAAATCACATGACATACAACATTTAAAGTGATTGAAAAGGAATAACCAAATATAACCATATGATTCATTCAACTACATTAATTCTTTAAGGACAATCACATTAAATAAAATTATCTAAATAAAACCAAATCTTCTTACTAATTTGATTTTTGGATTTGAATTGAACTTAAAGTGGAGAAATCATTTGCTATTTTTCATCCCATGTTGGTGATTTAATATATTTAAGAAAAGATAATTGAGTGACTTTTATGATTTAATTGAGTTGGATCATTAAGAAATCCATTTAATTACCCTTTCCTATGCCTTTTAAATTTAATTAAGCATCGAATCATGAGCCATAAAAGATATGGACATGAAGGAAAGTTAAAGTGCAATGCTCCTAAATGACCTAATGTAATTGGCTCATAATTAGAGATTAATTAAGTTAAAGAATCTAATTAAGTACTTTTATAATTTTTTCACACTTATGGGTTAATCAAAATTTTCTTAAGGGTCTTTATGTTATTGAACACATAAAAAGTAACCCTTAATTTCATTATTAATTATCTGAAGTGATTTGTATTTTAATTTAATTTGATTTTATCATTAATTAATTAATCTTTTAATTAAGCCATATTTTAATTAACTCTCTTTAATGGAATAAATTTGGAAAAGTAATTAAGAAAGAGGCCCTAATCACTCTCCCTCATCATCTCATTATTAATTTATGATTAATGGAGTTAAATTAATTAGTTCTTACTCTTTAGAGTCTTAATTAACCATTAAATTAATTAAGAGAGTAATTAAGGTTTGAATTACAAATCCCCCTAATTACCTAGCCAATAAATCCCAAGAAAATTATGGGAGGTAGAGGTCATCCCACTAAATCAACATACTGATCTTGGATTTAATTTCCTAAGTAATTAGAGCTTAATTAGGCTAATTAAAAAATATTCAATCCTTAATTAAGCCTTAACCACTATTCAAATTAAAATGAAATCATTTTATCAAACTCCTCTCTATTTTACCTTTCCAAAGAGTATTTATTTGTATTTTTAAAATTTTTTAACAATTAGTTATGAATTTAGAAAGTTTCAGTGATTAAAAATATATTTTAAACCCTAATTAATCTCTAATTCTGTCAACGCCATGCGGGCAGCTGACGTGTGAGTGCTTTTCACATGGCACTACGGGATTGGCCATTTAAATAGTCCAACATGACGTTAATGTGGCAACGAAGGATGCGCTTTCATCCCCACAGTCTAATCTAAGAACATATGGTGGGGATTAATCCCACGGTTCCTATTGGATTAAATTGAGATAAATCTAGTGGACAAATCGTGATCGTATATTCCAATCACATGGAATGGACAGTGGATGATCCGTCGTCCCCCGAGTGATAAAAAATGGACACCGTCCACCTTCCTCCGATTGATCTGAGCTTGTCGGAGCTCGTGGAGGCTCAGGATCATTCCAAAATGTTTAGGGATCAAATCTAAAGAGATTTAATGGTGGGAATCGCATTACGTTACAATTTCTTTCAAAAAATACCAACACCTAAGGCCAAATCTACGATTTGCCAGAAAAATAGCTCACCGAAGCTCAAGACCGACAGTTAACTCATCAAGGTAGCTTTATCTTGAACTTACAGAAAAGATGGTGCCTTGACTCCTTGTCGGGAGCTCTGTGGACCAAACATCACTAAGAAACTCACAAGAGTTTCATGTTGATGTGATCTCTGGTGCTCGAATCGATCGGGGAATGATTTGTTTCACCTCGCCGAAGCTTGGTGAACATGTGGGTGAAGTTAATTTAAAAACTGTGGATATTTAGTGGAGGAAGACGGAGCTAGTGCCCTATTTTGCTCAGTTTTATCGTTGTCGGCAAAGGGGAGGCTCTAGGAATTCGAGGGGAATTCTCTAGAAGCTCATTTTGCATTGTTAGGGCTCTCTCTATGCTCAATCTCTCATTTCGAATTGAAATGAGGGAGTATACCCCCTCCCTCCTCCAATCTGATGATGGAGATCTCCTCTGCATTTTTCAGGTGGCCGACTAACTCAGGTGGCTGTGGGTGGCAGAGAATCAAGGAGGTGGCTTGGTTTGAGTGACCAAGAGGAGGAGAGTGGTTGCAAAGGGCTGGCGTGGTTGTCCTTGGTTTCCTATATGTGCCAATGGGAAGAAGTGGGTTAGCTCACCTCCACTTGGCTCATGGTTGACCCAAATAGCTTTGGGTTAGGTGAGCTAGTGGTCCTCATGTCTATTTGGAGCTTAGGGTGGCTGCCAAGGGGAGGAGAGTGGGTTTGATCATCCAAACATGGGTTTTGTCCCATGTGGAGGGCTTTACCCATTGGGTAATGGGTCAATTTGGGTTTTAATTAGGTTGGATTGAATTTGGGCTGACCCATGGTGGCCCAAGGATGGGTCATGCCAAATTTGAATGGGTTCGGGCTTGGTTTGAATGAGTTTGGCTCAATTTTACCCATGTAGGTCAAATTAGGCTAGGTTTGCTTAAATTGACCAATTTGTCAAATTGGGTCAAGCCATGGGTTAAGACAAGTTCAAATGAGTATTTGGAATATTTTGGTTCAATTTATTAGGTTTAATTTGGCTTGGATTTGAATTTAACTCAAATGGGTACATATGGGTCAAATGGGGTAAGTTGACCGATTTGGCCAAATTGACCAAATTGGCTTGGGTAGGCATTGTTTTAGGTTAAATTGATGATTTTAAGATGAATTTAGTTTTTAATTTCAATCAATTTGTATTTAGGAATGATTTAGGCCAATTTGACCCTTTAGGTTAATTTGGACTAAATGGGTCAATTGGGTTCAATCAAGGCTTTGATCATATTCAACAATCAATTTAGAATGAACTTGAACTAGTGGTTGCAATCAATTTAGATTATATTTTGATTTGACCCAATTTGGCCTTTTAGATTAAATTGGGTCAACTTTGGTCAAGAGGGCCAATTGAGCTTGGTTTGGCTCAATTGATAGTCAAGTCATGTTCAACGGATGATTTGGAGTTGGTATGAATCATTGGTTTCAATTAATTTTCATTGGGATGGGATTTGGTTCATTTGGTTCATTTGATTCATGTAGGTTAATTGGGTCAATTTTGTCAAATGACCAAATTGACTTGGCTTGACCCAATTGATTGCAATTGATCAGTCGATATGATCAATAATCAATATAGGAGGTTTTGAATGATTTGTTTCAATCCAATTTAGGTTGGATTAAAATTTAGTTCAAATAGATCCTTTAGGTCACTTTGGGTTAAGTGAGCCTAATGGGTCAATTGAGTTGGTTTGATAGAATTGAGTGTTGAGTTGAGTTTGATAGTTGATTTGGGATTGACTAATGGCTTTGACTGCAAATAATTTGGGTTTAATTAGGTTTTGGCTCATTTAGACATTTTGGGTTCAAATTGGCTAGCTTGGGTTAATTGAATTGATTTTGGTTTGATTTGTTTGATTGTAGATTTTGGCTGAGTTTGAGATGATGATTTGAATGGTTTGAGAAAATCAATTGAGTTTGGTGTGATTGAAGGGGGTTTTTGTTAAGTCCATATGATTGAATCATGAGCTTAGGATTAGATCATTTTTTATTTGGTTTTGGCTTGGAGTTTGGATATGAGTTTAGATTCAATTGGTATTGATTTGATTTGAGGTTTGGTCTTGCATTTACTTAAAATTGGTTCTAGGCTTATGGTTGGTCATAAGTCATGGGTTAGTGTTGACCTCACTTTTGTTGTGAGGATTCAATCTTCTCATCATAGATCTAGGACTCTTCTAAATACTAAGAGCTCCTTAGTCTTAAGACACTTCTAGTGGCTAAGTGGACACTTAACCTAAGCTTAGAGACTTAGAAGGATTAACTAAACCCTCTTCAATCTAGGCTATACCTTAGTACATAGGGAGACTTACTTAGCTTAAAGCCTAACCAAATCTACACCTATCTCCTTAGCCAAAATTCAACATCAAACTAATACATCCAATTTCAATTAAACTTCAAACCAAATTCAAACCTATGGACTTAGCCAAGTTCTCTTCAATCCAAATCCTAAGCTCAATTAATTTTTTTTTTTCATAATCAATTCAACCCTTCAATCATCACTTTAAACCATACCCAAACCTACAATCAAATCAAATCTAATCAAACCAAATCAAACCTATCCTAAGCCCTATGATTTAATCTTATAAACTTAGTAAAAATTTCCTTCAATTCAAACTAAGCTTAATTGATTTTCTCATAAGTCAATTCAATCTTTCAATCATCATTCCAAACCAAAATCCACAATCACAATCACATCCAATCAAACTAAAACCAATTCAAATCAAACCAAGTTAACTCATTTGACCCAAAAGTCCCAAATAAGCTAAGATTCATTCAAACCCAAATTAATTGCAACCAAAGCTACAAACCAATTACAAATCAATATTCAAACTCTACTAAACTCAAATTAAACCTCGATCAAGCCAATTGACCCATTTAGGCTCACTTGACCCAAAGTGACCTAAAGGACTCATTTTGAGCCAATCTTCAATCCAACCCAAACAGGATTGAATCAAACCAATCAAAACCTTTTATGATGATTGTTGATTATTCTTAATTGATCAATTATAATCAATTGAGTCAAACCAAGTCATTTTGATCATTTGATCAAGTTAACCCACTTAACCTACATGAGCCAAATGAACCAAATCTCATCAAAAGCCAAATTAATTAAAACTAATGATTCACATCAACCTAAAATCAATTATTTAGCATAACTTGACCATAAATTGAGCCAAACCAAACCAAATTGATCCTCTTGACCCAAGTTGACCCAATTTGACCTAAAGGGCCAAAGGTCATATCAAAATCTAACTCAAATTGATTGCAACCAATGGCTCTAGTTCATTCCAAATTGATTATTTAACATGATCAAAACTATAATTGAACCCAATTTAGCCAATTGAACCCAACTGTCCCATTTAGCCCAAATTGACCAAAAGGGTAAATTTGGCCTAAATCATTTCTAAATCCAAATTGATTGAAATCAAAGTCTATAATCACCTTCAAATGATCAATCAAATATGAAACAATGCCTAACTCAAGCCAATTTGGCCAAATTGGTCAACTTGACCCATTTGACCCATTTGAACATAAATGTGTCAAATTCAAATATAAGCAAACCAACCTAAACCAATTACACTGAAACACTTCAAATCATCATTTGAACTTGAATCAAGCCTTGGATTGACCCAATTTGACCAATTGGTCAAACTAACCAAATTTGACCTAAATTGGTCAAATTGAGCCAAACTCATTCAAACCTAGCCTAAATCTAATGAAACTTGGCATGGTCCTTCCTTAGGTCACCTTGGGTTTTCTCAAATCCAACCTAACCCATGCTTGACCCAAATTGACCCAAAAATTAATGGGTAAAGCTTGCCAAATTGGACAAATACCCCATTTGAATGGTCAAACCCACTCTCTTCCACATGGCTGCCTCTTAGGCCTCCACCTAAGCAAGAGGGACACTAGCTCACCTGACCCAAAGGTAGTTGGGTCATCCATGAGCCAGGTGGAGATGAGTTCACCCCTCTTTCCTCATTGGAACACTTGGAAACCTCAAGCCAGCCATCTGATCCAAGGACACCACTATTGTCATATGGGTTTAAATAACCAATCTCATGGCACCATGTCGAAAGAACGCCATGTCAGTGGTCTGGGTGGCTCCGACGGGATTAGGCTTAATTAGGGCTTAATTATCCATTTTAATCACTAAAATTTTGAAAAATCATAACTAATTATAAAAAAAATCTAAAAAATATTAAAAAATGCTCATTATAAAAGTAAAACATAGGAGATTTAATTACAAATATTTCCATTTAGTTTTGAATAAAAATTAAAGATTGATTAAAATTTGAATATCCATTTAATTAGCTTAATTAAGATTTAATTACTTGGGCAATTGATTTCAAACTTTGTGTGTTTATTCAATGGGATGACATCTATCTCTCATGATTTTCTTAGAATTTATTACCTAGGTAATTAGAAAAATTGATGTTTCAAACCCTAATTACCCCCTTTAATTAATTTGATTTTTAATTAACATTCAAAAATAAACTAAATTAGTTAATTAAAGCTTGTTAATCACTAATTAACAATGAATGGATAAGGGAGAATGATTAGGACCTCTTTCCTAATCTCCTTCACAAGTTCATTTCATTATTAAGAGGACTAATTAAGATGGCAATTAATTAAGTGTTTAATTAATTAATCAAATGGCTAAATTAAATCATATTGAAATGCAAATCACATCAGATAATTAACAATGAAATATAGGGTTCCTCTTTATGTGTTCAATAACATAAAGTCCCTTTAAAGAAATTATGATTAATCCATAAGTGTGGAAAAATAATAAGAGTACTTAATTAGGTACTTTAACTTAATTAATATTTAATTATGAGATAATTGCATTAGGTCTTTTAGGAACAATGCAACTTTACTTTTCTCACATGTTCATGTTATTTGTGGCTCATGGTTAAATTATTAATCAAATTAAAGAAGCATAGGAAAGGGTAATTAAGTGATTTAATTAATATTTCAACTTAATTAACTCATAAAGTTCATTCAATTATCTTTCCTTGAACTAATTGAGATTACCAACATGGGAATGTGGTTAAAATAGTAAATAATTTCTCTCCTCTTTAAATCAACTCAAATCCAAAATCAAATTAATAATGAACTTTGGTTTTCTTTAACCAATTTTATTTGATTTGATTGTCCTTAGGAGTTGATGTATTTAAATGATCCATGGGTTTATATTTAGTTATTCCTTTCCAATCACTTTTAAATGTTATATATCATATGATTCCATGCATTCGTGTTTTCAAATCTAACAATGAATCAAATAGATTTTATTTATGTAAGCTTGCATGTATTGGCTTAACTTAATCATATGTGTGGCTATTGTCACTAGTAAATTCAAACCTATTTTCCAAAGCTTATAAATTGATAATAATATGTGGAATGATGATAGTTATAAATTCACATAGGACTTGCATGTGCTTATAGCTTAGTTATGTGAATGTGAAGCTCTCTTTCTTGAATTCATATATAGATTTACATAGGTTTGAATGTTAATGGGTATATAGTCTGGACATCCCGAGAATACAAGGCTTTAAGTAGCCCCAAGGGGGTCATTTGATTATTTCACTTCCTTGGTTAACAATGGCACGTACTTATTTAATTTTATTCCTATGTATTTTGTATTTGAATTTGGATAGAGCTTTAATCCATATATACAAATAATTCAATCAAACACAAATATAAATTCCAAACATATGCATCCTTGATCATTTAAGTATGTTGAAATGTGTTGTGTGTATAAATATGCTGCACGTTAAAGGTATATGTATGTTACATGTGATGGAAAGGAATGGCGTGATATATGTCATGTGAGAGTAATTTAATTATATTAATCCTAAGATGTCTCTCATATTAAATAAGATTATTTAAAGCTAACCCAAAATTAGGATTAATAAGAAAATACTTAATAATTCATTCACTAAAGAGGACTAGGTCATAAAAATGTGCTTCAAAAAATGGCTTAAGGTAGGGATGAAGGAGGGTAATCCTCTTTCCTCTCTTTATAACACTTAGATTCTAAGTGTAAATCAAATGGAACCAAGTAAAACACAAATGAAAATTCACAAATCAATTAAACAACTTGAAGTTCAATCAACATCTATGGTAAAATTAAATTCTTCTACACTTACAAAATCATAACTCTAATGCTTAGTTAAAAAATATTACATAAGACCTTAGCACACATATTAGAATTAAGCCACTACTTCTAGTCCTAAGTTAGGATGATATATGTGTGATGTATATTTTATTTTTTGATGTAATATTTTAGACTGGATGTTAGGGTGTATGTTTCATAAACTGGATGTTGGCTCTTCTATGTCTTCTATAGGGGATTATGCTAAAGGGGTTGTTTAATATATATATATAAATTCTTAAGCATAATCCAAGTTAGGACAAGTGGACTTGGTTATCCATGTGCAGGGTGTTAAGTCCAAATTATAAATATAATTGCTTGGGTTTGTATGTATGTTTGGCTAACCTCTATTTTATAGGTGTAGTTAGATTTAGTTTTTCTTATATGAATATAATTTTTGTAATAGGAATTAAAATTAGAGCTATGGGAGATTAGGATGAGCAGTGGACAAAAGGCTTAGTCCTGGGGAGCCTTATGATGCCTTTGGAGAAAATCAAACAAAAGAATGAAGAAATGAAGAAATGAAGAAACGAAGAAATGAATACCCCCATAGCATGTATTCATTTCTAATTAAAATTATTCTGTCATATTTCAGGTTGTATAAGGGTAGAGCAAGGCTACCCAATTTTCTCTTTTCGAGGGTGTACGGTGGTACTCGGCCACACCAACCTTTTATTCTTTTATGATTGCTTATAAAAATTATTTGATGTTATGTTTAGCTCTCGCATTATGATTGCATCTTTTTCAAAGTTTCTTTATGATTGATGTTTGAATGTATGGCCTAGATGCAGTAGGCTCTTAGGATAAAAATGAATTATTCTACCTAACTAATAACTCAAAACCAAGTTTTAAAATAATTCATAACCTCACCAAAAAGCTTAAGTTTTAAATAAGATAATTAAGAGATTTAGCAACCCTAGAATTGTATGGTTGTATGTCTCACATCATGCATGCATATTCCTTCTTCCTTGAATATGAGAGATCTCCATCCTTGCACGATAGGGGAATGCTTGACCTGTGAGGGCATCCCCTATGGTGGAGAACACCCTCTTCTCGCTGATTTAGCTAATAATTAATTTCATCTTGCATTTAGGCAATAAAAATCCCAAAGCCTTTGCCCAAAATATTATGTCAAAATGAAATAAAATTTGTAAAGATGTGCATTTTTATATTAAGTCACATGCTCATACCACTCATGCTCTAGCCTCTTAAGAAGTGGGTTTAGACTTTAGTTTCTTTCCAAATTAAATAACAAGTTTAACCATCTTGCAATTTCATAAGATCGGACCACATGGATTTAAAATGTAAGAGGTGTTAGTTGGTGATCATTCTAGGCAGTTATAAGTCCAGAAGTCAAATGGGTTTATTCTCTCTTATGGAGATAAACCATTATGTCTTATTTTTGCTTAAATTTAGGTCGTGCTTTAACTTGTATTAAAGCTCCCTAAATTTATGATCTAAGGTTGCTTGTTTCCTTTGAGCTACAAGCATAAATCCTCATCTCTTAGAAATTTTTATAAACTTGTGTTGATGGATTATAAGCTCTAGCAATCTAATAAAATTTCAACTCAAACAAATAAATCTCTTCATTTTCAATTATATAAAGCTCCACCATAGGGTAGATTGGAATGCTCACTAGGATTTCTAGTATCATGAGCATTTCTTACTCATTCCCTTTGGATTCTAAAATAAGTCTTCCAATTGAACATTCCCAATTAATTTTTCAAAATAATCAATCTTTTGATAGTCTTAACCTTGAAATCTTTGGAGAAAATAATTGACTATTTTAATTGAGAGTATTCTTAAGGAATAAATATTCCTTAAGATGTAATTACTATGGATGCTTACCTCTATAGAAAACTTAAGAACCCAGCTTAAAATAAACCCTACTTTACTTTTCTATGTAAAATAGGAAAAAATCTCTAGTATATTTGAAGACCCATCATGCTTTAGGAGTCCTTATTAGGTGATTAGGTCCATTATAAGGTGATGTCTCTATCTTTTGAGATAATACATCATTCATCAATGTCATACCTGATCACTTCAATAAGTACCCCCAACGATCTACGTGGTGTCCACCCACATTCCAAAAATAAACACCACAGCTAGGCCATGGGGTAGGTAGGTTTCCTTAGCTCTAAATCATAGCCTAATCCTATGGAAAATTCTCCTAAATCTTTAGGTTTGGGTTAAGTGTTCACTTAGTCACTAGAAGCATCCTATAACTAAGTAGATTTTAGTGTCTAGGAGGCTCCTAGATCTAAGATGGAGAGATTGAATCCTCACTCTAAAAGTGAGGTCAACAAACATCTCGATCTATTTCACCATCATTTTGAACAATCAACCCAAGATATCTAAAATGTTCACTCTTTTTAATCACTTGATCACCCATGTCACAACCCCACCACTAGGTATTTTACAACTAAGATTACACTCCATATATTTGGTTATAGATTTACTTAAATGTATTCCTTTAGATTCTAAGGTTGACTTCTATAACTCAAATTTCTCTTGAACTCCCTCTCTAGTCTTATCAACAACAAGAAGAATATCAATATCAAATAGCATACACCAAGTTACATCCTCTTATAAATGTCTAGTAAGAACATCCATAACTAAAGAAAAAAGATATGGACTTAAAGTCGATCATTGATGTAATCCAACTAAAATAGGAAAATACTTGGTTAATCCTCCTTATATTTGAATACAAGTAATAGCTCTAGTATACATATCCTTAATAACTTGAATATAAGCAATATTAACTCATTTATTTCTAGAATTCTCCAAAGCACATCTTTTGGAATTTTATCATATGCTTTCTCTAAATCAACAATTATAACATTAATAATTTTATCATCAAAAATAATATTTAAAGCTATAATTCTATCACTAATCATACAAATATCTACAACATTATCCTTCAAACTCTTATAATTACACATATATCATTTCTATTATGGCTCCTATTAAAATACCAAAGTTTAAAACCTAAACTATCAATCTCCTTAGCCTTCTCCCCAACCTATTTAATTTCTTGAATACATAAGATATTTATCTTTTTATAAATCATAATATATATTAATTTCATTAATTTACCCAGAACAGTGCCTACATTCCAAGTTCCTATTTAATTTTAGTTTCATGGACTAACTTCTTTATCCATATGTCCATAATGTTAGAACCCTTGCTCATTTACATTGTACTCGAGCGTCGATGCAGCAACCCTTGCACACTTTTCACTACATTCAGGCCATACAACATGTCACTTTCAAGGAGCGTCCTAGCATTAACACAATACATTAAATGATTCATATCATGGTTTTTCGACAAGTTTTACATTGGTTGTCGACTGCCTAATGCAACCCTCCACTTTTCTCATCCAGGACTTGGGACCCAACAAAGCCAGTGTTAAGCCTAAGATTGCAATGTTCCAATAAAAAAAAAGATAAAATAGTTTTCAAATCAATTTATAGAGAAAAAGGCCCAACTTTGGGCACCAAACAATAGCTAATTTGAGTACAAAAGTTCCCTAACAAATATCAACCAAGCCTCGATTACTTGATGGGATCAATAATCACAAGCAACAAAAAAAATGTGAAAGAAAAACAATATTGATCTCAAATAAGCTCTAAGAAAGAAGGAATGATTACAGAAAGACAATCATCCATCTCACCATATCTCAGAATTAAAAATATCTTACAAAGACTATGATGGTGATGATCGACATAGTCAATTGGCCATCCGTCAACTTTATGAGAGATAAATTTAGTCGGTGGTAATAGTTTATTAAGCCCTAATGCCGTCAGGAGAGCCTTCTTTTCCCAAGTGAAGTCTTCGAACAAAATACTGGAAGCCTATATCGGATTTTCATAAGTGATTTAAGTGCAGGGGTAATTTTGAAAGAAGAGTGAGTTAATGGTAGTCATTAATAAGAGTGTTTCAGATATTTAGGCTCTATTATTCAAAATGATGGTGAAATAGATGGAGATGTTATTAGTAGAATTCAAGTTGGATGGTTGAAGTGGAGGAATGCATCGGCCTATTATGTTATAGAAAAGTTCCTTAAACTTAAGGGAAAATTTTATAAGATAGTAGTAAGACTTATGACTTATGGTGCAAATTTTGGCCAATAAAGAGAAGCATAAGACTAAGTTAAGTGTTACGAGATGAGGATGCTTAGGATGAGTGGCTTTACTCTTAGAGATAGAATGCAAAATGAGTATATTCAGGAAAAGTTGAGTAGCTCCAGTGGTAGATAAGATTAGGGAGAGTCTTAGATGGTTTGGCCACATAAAGCGTTAGCCGTCATGCGATTAGGAGAGTAGATGCATTAGATTTGCCTTATGTTAAGAAAGGTAGAGTAGACCTAAAAAGACTTGGTTAAGATGTAAAAAAAATGATCTTAGTATACTTGATTTAAATGAGAATTTGACATAATAGGATATAATGGAGATGAAGGATTCATGTAGCGACACCTTGTTAATTAAGGCTTGTTGTTGTTGTTGTTGGTAATTTTGAAAGAAGAAAGCAAAAGGCAAAATGAAGGCGCGGAACAATGCTCCCTCCCTCAAGTCACAAAATGCTAGTTCTGGAAACAGGAACATGACAAGAAAGCACCCTCAAATGGCCCTTTAGACTTCATTTTACAACGGAAAGCAGTAAGAATGCTGCGCCAAACACCCCCCTTATGTGCTATGAGAGTAAACAGTAAAATTAAAATATATGTAAATGAGTGAGTTTTGAGTTATGCATGTATCTGCGTTATTTTATTTCTCTAATTATATTTAGATGCCTTATATAGTAGCAGCAATCAAAATCTCTCTATTGATTTGGCATCCCATACAATAGTGCAAATTGCTCTCTGGGGGGACGTGTGATTTAATTATTTAAGCATTTAACATAACCACTAACTATGACTTAGTCTTTCATCTCGGCTATGGAAGTTTACTTGGACAACAATAAATAAATTTTAACAGCAAATTAATAAGCTCATTTCTTTAAAAAAAATGAAAAAGCTGCTTCCCTTACCTCTTTCATGTTCAGGATGAACTTTCAAAGTTGACTTTTATGAGTTAAAATTGAATATAAAAATCTAAGATAAATACTTTAAAATCAAACCTAACTGGGTGAGTACATTGTTGGTCAAGTAAACCTAGCATAAACAAACCATTCGGTCCATTTCAAACTGATCTTCCCAGAAGTTTGAAACCTTCCTCAATCCCTATATGAGCTGCAGATCGCCTACTCGTTGAAAGAAAGAAAATACATCTCATTTAGAATGGATATACTGACATTTCTGAACCTTTTTATTGTCTTCTTCCTTATTCCAGCTGCTGCTCGAAATGAGAGTAAGAAGCCTAAGTTTACTCCAGTTCATGTTGGTGTAGTCCTCGATCTGAGCACACCATTGGGGAAGATAGGCAATACCAGCATCTTAATGGCAATGGATGATTTCTATAATATTCTTGATAACTATACGACAAAGCTTATTCTTCACGTTGAGGACTCCCAAGTGGATGCTATTAAAGCTGTAGCAGCAGTAATTCATTAGCTTCTTTTTGGTTTTCTTTCTTAATTACTGATCAGACGCTGAAGTCAAAATATTTTCAGTATCATCTTCATACGTATCATAATAAAACAGAATATTTACTCATTTTTCATATATATATATATATATATATATATATATATATATATATATATATATATATATATATATATATATATATATATATATCGTACTTTTGAGTGAGAATGAATTTGATCAATTTTTTAGCATATCGAGATTAGTAGGCTCGGCTTGTATGAATATTTTGACGAAATATGGTTTAGCGTTAATTAAGTGTAAATTTTTCTGTCAACAACTGTGGTACGAGAAGGTTATTAAGCCAAAACTGATACGTGCAAGATTGTATGATTTTTTGCTTAAGAATTCACAATGAGAAAGTACAAATCATATAGTTAAGATTTTAATTGTTATAATTATTTTAGTTAGATTTGATTCATGTTCTAAACATATTATTCACTTTATTTCACAACAGTTATTGCTTCCCTTTAGAACTCATAAAATGATTGTTTTGTGTTAAATTGTGGTCTAAAATAATGGAGACACAAAAGTGAATATTCCCTCAAAAATGATAGTGCTTAGAGAGATAAAAATAATGGAGAGACAAACATATAATAGGTTATTTCCAAAGCCAGACTCAAAAGTGTAGTAAACGCTGTTTGAAGGTGTAGGGAATGTGAATTTATATATCTTGTTTAATCACATATTAATTTGAATTCTCATCATTACGCCACAGAAGAACAAAACTATATCAAACTTTTTCTTTATGTAGTTTAGCATGCTATAGGCTTCAAAATATATATATATATATATATATATATTGAGTTCAAACAAAATATTCAGCAGTATATAACAACATAAAGAAGAAGATCTAAGTGGCCAACAAAGTATCATAAAAAAAAATTATTACATGCAGAGTCCGGATGTAGCTCTATATTCGGACTCTAACAACATAGTGTAATGTAGTTCTCAGTCAATACATATCTATTATTTTTTAGTTTTGAACTATTATATATTATTATGTATTGATGTAATATTAATTAAATGTTAATATACAATATTTGTACACACAATAATACATAGCAATTCACAGTCAATACATAATAGCTGTATATTGATGAGCACTATATGATGTTATGCTATTGAAGTCTGGACATAAAAGTAACATTTGGACTCAACACATAATAATATATCATAACCAAAAGGATAAAAAATTAGCAAATCAAAATATTTTGAACAGTATAATCCATGCTGCATCTAAATAAAACAGTATTATAGCCAAGAGAATAGAGGAAAAAATAATATAGGGTCGGTATCACAACAGTGTTAATCCATGTATAATTACTATTGTCATATTGAATCTTCAAGTAGATAATATGCTCTTTATTTTCTAAGATATTGATTTTGAGTTTAGTCTTAGGAGATGCAAAGCAAAAGAATTATTAAAGTAATAAGATCAACATGATCTTAGGATGAAAGAGTTTGTATTTAATCAACTTTGGCTTAATAAAAAAATGATGGAAGATATTGGTATTTATAGGAAACAATAGAGAGTTCTATCAATTAAAAAAATTCAAAACTTGAACCAAATGTAAATGTGTGATCTTTATCACCACCGACAATTAATAATAATCTCTCTTCTACCACCTAATAAGAAAGATCTTAAGTTGAAGATCTTAATATAAATTTTTATTAAATTCACTCTGTTGCGTGCTAGAAAACCAGTGGTGGAGTGAAAGTTTATGCCTTAGCCTTGTTATAAAATCTAGCACACACACACAGGTATTTAAAGAGTGAACAAGAAAACTCCAAAAATTTTTACCTGGAAAAACCTTGATAAGAGGGAAAAAAACTACAAGGTCTAGCCCAATAAAAATCTTCCACTATGTATCTGTTTCAGAGTACAAAATTTTTCCAATAACGGGATTACATAATTCTATATGAGAAGGGAACAACAACTATGTAGTCACGTTATGTAGTAAGCATTCTGTGGTAGCGGATGGTGAACAATGAGGACATCGACTAAAGAGAGGTCATAATGGAGATATGAGATTCGATAATAGTATGTCGGTGGCTGGTGGTAACAACCATCAGTATGACGATTGTGCTTGGAGGATCTTTAAGCCTTAGAGCTCTCTCCTCTCTCTTGCTTCGAGGTCCCCTCATATGAGGAATGAAGGGCTATTTATAGATTAGAGGAGTGGCGTCTCTATAAATACATGCAAAATCCGAACCACTCCACTTCATCGGACGGCTCAAAATGATTCCTTTGATCATTTGATGTATTTTAAGTATTTGAATCAAATAAAATTGTGAGATCTTGGTCTTGTTAGATCCGCTCATTGAGACGCCGATTTGACTATAAACACTCCATGTTTTAGGGCTATTTAGGGATTTAACTGATATCCCAAAGTTTCCAATGACATTTTAGGTGCTTGAACTCGATCAGTTTCAACTTCGGATTAGTTTACTTTCAACACTAAGATCCGTGCTTCGACTAGTAGAATTTTTAGTGTCATATCAGTTTCCCCTCTACTTTTGGATGACATTATCTCAATCATCTAAAAATATATATGACATATACTTGAAAATAATAAATTCTTCAATGAAATTTGTGGGTCTATTAACCATTCATTTTGAAACGATCTTCAATGAGCATTATGATCATGGAAGCGGTGAGACGGATGTATGCAGTCTACGGGGCGCAAGATTTGAGTTTGGACCCATTTGGCATTCTGGGTGTTTGCGGTGCATGGTGGCAACCTCTCCCAAACTATGGCAGCACAGATGGGGTACGTTATTGATCGGTGATATATTATCAGTGTAGCCAACGGATCGCTTGCATATAATCATCCGATGGTAAAATACATGGTAACCAATCGATATTTATGGTGTAGCAATGCTTTTATGAAGATTAATGAATAATCATTGAGGATTTTGACCTATCGAGGTTGTTTGCGAGTGTTACGATGGCGTTGCTTATGGATGAGATGGGGATTTTGATCCATCCGGTTATTTTCGTGTTACGGATGATGTTAACATGTGTGGAAGAGGATGTGGGAAGTCCACCAAGGACCTTTTGACCTATCCTAGGTATCACCCAAAGTGTTACTTGTCTTCTTACCTATATGGAAGAGGTCCAATCAAGTCCCCTTGGGATTGATCATGCCCGAATGAGATACAACGTGAGTTATATATTTCTCAAGTGGGAGGATTAAATGAAGAATAAACAAGCTTGTAAAATAAAAGGTATAAATTCATTACTCTGATAAATTCAGTGATACAATCATAAGATGATTTTAACACGGATATGAGTTTCAAGAAGAAATGACGACAACAACAATAAGTCTTTATCCCACTAAGTGGGATCGGCTACATGAAGAGGAAATGACAAACGAGACAAAAAAATAAAGTTGCAATAATTATGCTGGAATTCGATAATATTTTGGAGATTCTCAGTGTTTCAAGCTTGAGGTAAAGTTTTTCCCTTCTGGATCCTTGAGCTTGAATGTTCCTGACTTTACCATAGCTATAACCACATATGAGCCATCCCAAAGAGGTGAGAGTTTAATGCATTAAGGGCCTTTACTGCAGACTTAGGACCAAGTCACACGATATGGGGCGAGATTTTACTCTTACATGAAGTGACGAGCTACCCTTTGGTGATAGAAAGCGGTCAAGTAGGGTCATGTCGAGTTTTGGGAGTAGTTCTAGGTCATCGGAGTTTTTCTTCATTCGTCATGATTGAATAATTGAACTCTTGGACTTGGAACCCGATATCTATTTGGTATAATAGCTTTACAAAACACAAGTTATATGGTGTCTCACCAGTCGGGGTGTACGATGTAGTTGGTAAGCCCAAACAAATATTAGAAAGCTCATCAACCCATTGCCCCCCAACCATCTTAAGACTTGTTTTTAGTCCTTTGAGTATAGTCCTGTTGGTAGCTTCAGTCTGCCCGTTAGTTTGAGGATGTGCTACTCTGATGTATCTGAATGTGAAGATCTTTTGCAAAGGGCGTAAAGACTTTTCCAAGTAAATTGGGTTGGTGATGATCTTTGCAAGAAGACCGAATCGACATACTATATTTTTCCAAATTGTTTAGCATTTGCCTCATGATTTTAGCGAGTGGTTCGACTCCACCCATTTAGTGAAGTAAGTGCTAAAATGATAAACTTTCATTGATGCTATGGAAAAGGTCCCATGATATCAATCCCCACGAGCAAAAGGCACGGGGTTTGAATGGATGAGAACTCTATGCGGTATGTGAGGGAGGTTAGAGTCCAACTTGCATATTTTTTTGAACTCAAGGCATCTTGTTTCAAGTAGGCCAATAGAACCCTTGCCTTATAATTTTAAGGGCTAGCCCTTCCCTCCTAGGTGTTCTCCACATATCCCTGAGTGAACCTCTCTTAATGCGTAATCGACCTCTGAAGGTGAGAGGCATTTGAGTGCAGTCAGAGAAAGCTCTTTATATAGTTCACCTCAGATAATAGTAAAGTTTGAAGCTTGTCTTCGGAGACGAGTTGCAGAAGTTGGGTCTTCAGGAAGGGTTTCTTATTGTAGAAAAGGCAGGATGGGGTCCATCCATGAATGTTCCTTTATCTTATTAATTGCTTGAATTACTCATGACCCTTGGATACTAGGAAAATGTATTTCTTCAACATGCCTTCTCTTAAATAGATCCTAGTAGCAGATGTAGCAAGCTTAGCGAGAGCTGCTCAGTATTCTTCTCTCATGATTATGAATGATTGATGTGTCTTGAAATGGGCAAGAAGAGACTTTACCAAGTGGAGGTATTATACGGTGAGGATTATGAGTATTAAAGTTTTCCTCAACTTGGGAGGCGACAAGGAAGTGTTGGATCACTAAGTCTTGAGCTTCCGATCAATGTGAGTCTCAACCCTGATGAGAGCCTCATATTCAACCATATTATTAGTTAGAAATTTTAGGTGAAGTTCATACTCTAAGGTATTCAGGGGAAAATAAGTAAGATTCCCACCCGATACTTCCACGAAGCTCCATCAACATAGAGGGTCCATTGAGGTGATGAAAGGCATGTAGATAGCTCCTCACAGTTGGGCGGTGCATTCCACTATAAAATCTGAGTACTTGAGATTTTATAGGCTGAGTAGAAAATTTATATCAAACTCTCCCAATTCTGAGACCATTTGATTAACCTCCCAGATGCTTCTAGTTTCTGTAGGATGGCCCTTAATGGTAAATGAGTGTAAACGCCGATAGTGTGAGCTTGAAAGTATGGACGCAATTTTTGCACTAAGAAAATTAAAGCCAGAGCCACCTTATCTGCAAGTGGATAATAACTTTCTATATCAGGGATAATTTTGCTGACATAGTAAATTGATCGTTGTGTCCCATTTTCTTCTCACACTAAAACTGAGCTTATCACGTAGGAAGAGACTGCGAGATATAAGTATAATATCTCTCCTTGAATAGGCTTGGATAGTCGGGGTGGAGATGCTAAATACTCTCTTAGTTGCTCAAAAATAGACTAACATTCATTAATCTACTAAAAATTATTATTTTTAGCTCCCTTTAATATTTTAAAGAATGGCAAGTATTTATCCCCAGAACGGGCTAGGAAGTGGGATAACGCAGCAATTCGTCCATTCAAATGTTGAACTTCCTTGATATTCTTTGGAGGAGTCATATCTTTGAGAGCTTTGATTTTCTCGGGGTTGGCCTCTATCCCATGGTGGGTTACCATAAATCCAAGAAATTTTCCTGACGTAACCCCAAAAGCACACTTGGTCGGGTTAAGTCGCATGTTATAACATCGAAGAAGGTTAAAGCATATTTCTAAGTCAGAAATATGTTGTGATTCTTCCAAGCTTTTACTAACATGTCATCCACATACCTCCATCATGCGGCCTAATAGGTCTTTAAAATCTTATTCATAAGGCATTGATAGGTACGACTTTTTTAACAAATGGCATAACTTGGTAGTATAAACCTTTATATATTTGAAATATGTAGCTTCTTCATCCGTTGGGTCCATTTTTATTTGATTGTAGTAAGCATCAAAAAATTGAGCTTTTGATGTCTAGACGTAGCATCAACCAATTGATCAATTCGGGGAAGAGGAAAATTATCTTTCAGGCAAGCTTTATCGAGGTCAGTATAATCAAAACACATTCTCCATGTTCCATTTATTTTCTTAACCATGACAACATTTGCTAGCCATGTAAGGTTTTGTACCTCTCGTATGAATCCAGCTTCTAGAAGCTTGTTAACTTCTTGCTCAATAGCACGGAGGCGATGTGCAAAATTTCACTTCTTACGGATGATCGGTTTGAATGTTGGATCAATCTTGAGAGTGCATGATCACATTAGTGACCCGGTTTGTCGGACTCAAGCGAAGATCTTGATTCTGAAGTCTGTATACTTTTCCCTTTCATCGAGCGAGATCCACCTTTATTCGTAATGGTTGGTCGATAATGTAACAGAGCAAGTCTTCGGAAAGCTTTGGGTACTTCTTCATCTCAAAATTAAAATCTTGATCTTTGAAGGTCCACGAGAAGCGTGGTTGAGCTTATCGAGGTAGCATGATTGCTTATCTTGATTTCCACACCACCCCAACTCCAACGGGGGTTAGAAATTTCATCTTGAGATGAGATACTGAAGTGACTACACCAAAAATTGATTGGAGGGGCCTTCCAAAGATAGCGTTATATGCTGAATCTGACTTGACCACCATGAATTGGATTAAATGAGTCACTTGTCAAGGAAATTCACCAAGAACAACAGGAAGGGTGATTGTCCCCTCTACTCGCATAGGGAGATTATCAAACCCATATAATGGTGTCCCGGGTTTGAGCTTTTTCCAAATGCTAAGAAATGTGGGGTAAAACAAGACATCAATGAACTCCCATTATCAATCAAAATTCTCTTAACATTATAGCATGGGTCATATCCTGCGTTGATGACAAGTGGATCTTGAAGGAATATGACTCCTTCTAAGTGACATCAAAATGATGGAATGATCAATATGAGACTTCTTTAACTCTAGCTCTTGAGATGAGAACTTGATTAGAAGATTTAGTATTGTTTTCAATTCTCAATTATTTGATGATTATTTTGTTATTTTTTGATTGTCACGGTTGCCCCGTTGAGGTATGTTTGTTTGATTGATTGATTCTTCATTCGATGTAGATATCCTTGTTGAATGAGCCTCTCGATTTCTTCTTTGAGTTGTTTGCATGCCTCGGTAGCATGTCCACTTGATGGAAGTGAATATTGCTCTTGATTTCCTGAATTTGGTTTCAGTGGATGAGGCCACTTGATATTTTTGTCATCTCGAATAGCCATCAAGAGGTTGACACGAGATGTGTTCAGCGGCATGTATTCCTTTTTTGGTCGTGGTTCATGTCGTTGATATGGGGGCCATGGAGAGAGATCACGGTTGCTTTGTTGCTTCTTTTGATGGGACGATCGCATTCCACAGGCTCTTACATTTTTCAAATTGTTAACAAATTGTTTGCGATGGGCATTAATAGCCTCATCGGCGAGATATTTGTGCTTCCACGATGAACTAAGTCGCATATGAAGCGGACTGTCTCGCATGATGAGTAAAAGGCCGGATGGAGTCCTCAAGGAAAACTCCTCTTAATAGTTCGAGGGTTACTCAGGTATTTGGCGAGCTTCTAAGGAGAACCTAAAGTATTCCTTAAGTGATTCACCCTCATTTTGGAATGCGGAGAGATGGGAGGAATCTTTAATGATCCCGCTTTTGCAATGAACTCCACAAAAATCTTGGTGAGTTCATCAAAGGTATGGATGGATCCCTCGGAAGGGAGTAGAACCAAGCGCGAAGCTTGAGGGTAACGGAAATACCTCACAAAGTAGTGTCGAGCTCATTGGATATGCATGATAGTCCTGAATGGTCGATGTGTTCATGTGGGTCACGCCCCATCATAGAATCAATGCTCAGAAGCTTAAAACCCACGAGAATAGGATGTTGAAGAATAGCTTCAGCTGAAGGTGAGGATTCCTCAAAGCCGCGGTGAGGGGGAAGATGATTTCTGACTTGAAAGTGAAATTCGTCTTGCATTAAGCATCATAATTCTGCACATATAACATGACGAGTCGGGTCAACAGACGAGAATGTGTCAAGCTACCAACACTGGTGGATTAGTGGTTGAGCGACGCGATGGATGAGTAGAACTAGCAATGTCAGGAGATGAGATCACGCCTCTACGCGAGGAACTTCGTCAAGGAGATTAGCATTTTGACCTCCCACGCCAATGATCGATCTTGGGGAGATGTGTTTGCCACTTAAGGTGTGTTCCTAAAAAAGTCGGATCATCTCATTTTGAGACTCTTCCATTTGGACACGATCTTCTAAAGAGATTCCTATCGTGCCTTCACCGACAAGGTCACGCCTATCAGGGGGGAGTGAGGCAGAAGCTTGACGTCCTTGGTTCAAGGATTGGTTTCGAGAGTGACGGGAGTTGGAGCGGAAGGCTTCGTTGTTACGAGTGTTGCGCCTATTGGCCATAACGAGGGTGTTTACAGAAATTGTGATTGAAGGGTCCTCTTCCCAGACAGCCAAACCATTGCATGCTAGAAAACCAATAGAGTGAAAGTTTATGCCTTAGCCTTGTTATAAAATCCAAAGACACACACATGTATTTTAAGAGTAAACAAGAAAACTCTAGAAATTTTATGTAAAAAACTCAAAAGAGGGAAAAATTACTAGCCCAAAAAAAATCTTCCACTATGTATCTGCTTTTATACAAAATTTTTTCCGATAACGGATTACGTAATTGTATATGAGAGGAACAACAACTATGTAGTCACGCTCAGTGGTATTGCCAAGTAGCAGATGATGGTGAACAGAGGGACGAACGGCGAAGAAGGTCATCATGATGGAGACCACGAGATTGATGATGACAGTATCGGGCGCGGGCGTGGTTGAACCGCCGAGTGGTGGCATGATTGTGCTTGAGGATCTTCAAGCTTTAGAGCTCTCTCCTCTCTTGGGTCCCCTCATATGAGGAATGGGGCTATTTATAGATTGGAGGAGTGACGTCTCTATAAATACATGCAAAATCCGAACCACTCCACTTCATCGGACGGCTCAAAATGATTCCTTTGATCATTTGATGTATTTTAAGTATTTGAATGCTCAAATGAAGTTGGAATTGTGAGATCTTGGGCTTGTTAGATCCGGCTCGTCGAGATGCTCGATTTGACTATAAACACTCCATGTTTGAGAGCTATTTAGGGATTTAACTGATATCCCAAAGTTTCTAATGACATTTTAAGTGCTTGATCTCAATCAGTTTCAACTTCGGATTAGTTTACTTTCAACACCAAGATTCATACTTCGACCAGTAGAATTTTTAGTGTCATATCACACTCAAAAATCTTAAGAAAGTTACTTCAAATAAGAGTCGTTAATTTGATAACATGTTGCGTCTCTCCGCAAACAGCAGCATATTTACTAGAGTACCGCCAAGTGCAGGCCATCATAGGTCCTCAAAGATCAGAACAGGCGATGTTCATCTCAGACCTCGGAAACAAAACATAAGTCCCCATCATTTCCTTCACAGCATCAAGCCCTTCTCTCACGTCCACAAACAATCCTTACTTCATCCGCACAACACTCAGCGACTCAGCTCAGGTTGCAGCCATTGCCGTTATCATGCAAGCTTTCGGCTGGCGGCAGGCAGTTGCTGTCTCAGAAGACACTGACTATGGCAGAGACATCTTGCCTTACTTAGTTGACGCACGCCAAGAGATTGACTGTTACATTCCTTGCCACAGTGTAGTAGCACAGCAAGCTACAATTGATCAGATAAAGGAAGAGCTCTACAAGCTACTGAGTATGCAGACGAGGGTGTTCATCATCCACATGACAACTCCAATGGCCTCTCGCCTTCTTCTACTGGCCAAGGAGGCTGGAATGATGAATGAAGGTTTTGTCTAGATTATGACTGATGGGTTGACGGACCTTGCTGAATCTCTCAGCTATTCTATCATAGAGTCTTTGCATGGCGCAAAGGTGTGAAGATGTATGTGCCCGAGTCAAGGAAGCTTGAGAGTTTCACAGCTCGTTGGAAGAAGAGATTCCTGAAGGAGAACCCAGATGACATACCAGCTGAAATGAACTACTTTGCGCTCTGGGCATATGATACTGTATGGGCTCTTGCAACAGCAGCAGAGAAAGCTTGTGTGCATAATGCTGACTTCATAAAACCATTCCAGGATACAAAATTACCTATTTTGGAGCCTTTAAGAGTTTCATACAATGGTCCCAAGCTAATCAAAGAGATATTGGAGAGCAACTTTGAGGGTGTTAGTGGAAAATTTGAACTCTTAAACAATCAGCTGCAATCTTCGACATTTGTGATCATTAATATGGTGGGGAGAGGAGAAAGAAGCCTTGGGTTCTGGAATATAAAACTGGGCTATCAAAACAACTAAAGAAAGATAGTAAAAAGGCATACTCGGCCTTAACGACTGACTTGAATCCTGTCGTTTGGCATGGAGAATCGGTACCAATACCAAATGGATTGGACATTCCTTTAAGTCAGAAGAAACTAAAGATTGGAGTTCCAAAAAGTTCCTTTCCAGAGCTTGTCAAGTTGGAAAGAGATGCGAGCAGTAATAGTACAAAGGCAAGTGGCTTTAGCGTTGAGGTCTTTGAAGCTGCAGTGAAGAACTTGCCTTACGCTCTTCAATTCGACTATTTTGCTTATGAAAATGCTGACGGCCAAATGGCAGGAACATATGATGAACTTGTACAGTAGGTCTACCTTCATGTAAGCACATTGGACATGCAATTTATATATATATATATATATATATCTATATTTGAGCATTTACATACATAGCATATAATTCTTATATATTTAAATATCTAATACCTAAACTTTCTTATTAACATAAATAACATATAAATCTTTAATATTACATAAAAAATAATATGATCATTATTTTTTTAAAGTGATGCACTTTTTTATGCATGGCAAATTTTTTATTTTTTGTAAATATTACATTATAAGTGTTAGATATGTAAATGCATAAAAATTATTTGTTAATGTAATTTTTTCTTTTTTTGTGATTTTCAAGCTCAATAATTAACCAAGTTTTAATGTTGATGATATTAGAACTATGATGCTGCAGTAGGGGACATAACTATCAGAGAAAACATATCACAATATGTGGATTTCACATTACCATATACTGAATCAGGATTGTACATGATTGTTCCAGTACAGGAAATGGTGCATAAGAATGCATGGATCTTCCTAAAGCCATTGAGCACAGATTTATGGTTTGGAACCATTGCCTTCTTTCTCTACACAGGTTTTGTTGTGTGGGTAATGGAGCATGAGGCAAATCCTGAGTTCAGAGGTTCATGCACGCATCAACTTGGGACTATTCTTCACTTCTCTTTCTCCACAATGGTCTATGCTCATAGTTAAGTAAATTACTTTTGTTTGATTTTTTTTTCATAATTTTTTCAACTTGGTTTTTAACTTATAGAATAAGTAGGATTCGACTATGTTTTGCAAAATATATAGGTTTGAATATAGAGGTTTAGTTTGGGAGATAACTTAAATTTAAGGGTTTCAAAAGTAAAGCATAATATAGGAAGTATTTCATTGAATGTTTAATATTTTTTTCTGGAATTGCAAAGAAGTTGTGTTACGTAGGATAAGTTTTTATTTTGTAAAAAAATATATCAATAATTATTTTTGTTATTGCCAATCAAAATGGAAAACTTGAGAGGAATTATTTTTTACTAAGAAAATTTAACAAAAAATTTTAAGTTAGATAGGTTAATGGTTTTGATCATATGAGACATATTAAATGCATTTTACCATGAAAAAATCATAACTAAATATTTTAGACAAAAGAAATTTGAATTTATATTTTATTTTATTATGGAGAAGTATAATGTATCTTATTTTCATCATGTATAAGTGCAGGGGAGCATGTGAAGAATGTGTTATCTAAGCTAGTGCTAGGGGAGCATGTGAAAAATGTGTTATCTAAGCTAGTGCTAATAATATGGTTATTTGTAGTTCTCATATTGACATCTAGCTACACTGCAAGCTTAACATCAATGCTAACAGTACAACAACTAGAGCCAAGTATGACTGATTTGTACCAACTCATTGAAAATGGATATTATGTTGGTTCTAATAATGGCTCTTTTATGGTGGATCTCTTAAAGAAGCTTAAATTTGATGAAAAGATTAAGCTTTATAATGTTGTGGATGAATTTTCTGAATCTATTTTAGAGGGAAGTAAAAAATAGTGGTATCTCTGCTATAATTGAAGGGCTTCCATTTGTTAAGCTCATTGTTAAGCAACATTGCACAAAATTTACAATAGTTGGACCAATTTACAAGAATGAGGGGCTTGGATATGTAAGTGTCCACTTTCAACTTAAAATCATAAATCTCACAAATGTAAAAAATATATTTTACAAATATTAACATATGTACAAAATTTGGAAAATCTATCATGTTTAGTTTACATAATCAACATGAATTATTGCTCAATAATTTCTTAAGACTAATTATTATGGACAAGTAAGTTGCCCATCCTATGTTTATGTCTAAATTAATCCAAATATTCTAAAACTTCTCAATCATCTAATGTATGATATAATGCTCAAAATTGTATGAGAATATATGTCTTTAGTTTAAATAATATTGAGTTAAGAAGATTGGTATGCTTGATAAATATCATGTGTTTCTAAATCTAAACTGATAGTTAATGAATTCTATATATTTCAAGAGGAGAAAAAATTACACAAATAAAACAAGCATTCCATAAATTAAGCAATTAATGAAAATTATTATTACTAAAAACCACAAACAAAATCCTAATATACAATTTTTTCTACTCATTTAGTAAAAAATTCTTACTTAAAAAATATGTACATGCAAGATGGCATTCTACATCTAGCTCCAATCCAATTTTGTTTTAGTTGGCATTTCCAAGAGGTTCACCTCTAGCCCAGGACATTTCAAGGGCTTTATTAATGGTGCTTGAGAGAAAAGAAATTATTAAGATTGAGAATAAATGGTTTGGAGATCAAATCCATGTCAAATTCAAGCGAACACCGTCACATCAAGCAATCTAGACTTATATGGTTTTGAAGGACTTTTTGTCATCACTAGAACTATTTCAACATGTGCTCTCTTTATATTATTTTTCATATTCATATATAAAAACAGGCATGAACTAAGAAGTATTTGTGCACAACTGAACATTTGGAAGAGATTTGCTTCATCATTCAATTACTATAGCAATGGAGAACAAAATTCTAGCTCTTATAATAAAGCAAAACACATAAGTGAGGAACATGTTATCAATATGCAAGAACAAGAGAAAAATCTCTAAGCTTCGGTTGTTCCATTCTAATGGAAAGAAGTATAAATTTCTTATTTTGTGAAACAAGCAAAATGTTCTTATTGAATTATGTATCGCATCATTTTATAGATCTAAGAGTGGAAATTTTGTAGAATGAAAATGATTATGCTTGATTGCAAAATCTAAAGAAATATTTTACATAAAATGATGCCTTCATTCCTTTGTAAAATAGAATTTACATAGTAATTATATAATGCTTTCAAACAATTTCATTTAGATTAGTGCCACATTAACAGCTCATATAGTACTTGGTGTTAAAATCTTCTAGTTCAATAATTTATTCTTATTTCAATATTCATATTTTTAATGGCACTCAGGATACTTCACATGTTACTCATAGAAATAAGACACATTATCTAAATAAGAAAAATGTTATTACAACATTTCACTAAAGTAGTTGATTTAATATTATAATATAATGTCCTATTATTTATAGGTATTGCCATCAATAACATTGAATTATCCATTGGTAAATATATTACTAATGGATTTTATGATGGATTATTTTCATTAGTAAATCTAGTGTCAAAAATTAAATTTTGTTAGTAATCCATTGCAAGTTATGACAACTTTTCATTAGTGATTTAATGATATAATTTTTGTTAGTAGGTCTTTGATAAAATTTTCGGTGGTAATTTATTTTTAGTATTATCAACATAAAATTTTTCACTAAATATTATGAAAGAATTTTTATTGATAATATACTATTAGATCAATGACAATATTTCCATTGAAAGAATACAATTTATCATGTTTGTAATGAAATTTCCAATAATAACAAATCAGAAAAACTATAGGTAAATAAAAATAGTAGGCAAGGTTTGTATTTAACATTTCTATGAAAATTTGTAATGAAGAAGTACTAAAAATATATTTCAAAAATAAATTGTATGATTACTATATTTAAAAAAAGTATACAATTGAATAGCAAAAATTAACTATAAAATAAGTTTAACAAATAAGAATAGATGTTAAAGCTAATTGAAAATGTAGAAATAAACATTTAATAAACAAATATATTTTCATAAAAAAAGAAAAAGCATATGCTAATTTCTGGTTCAAAAAAAAGTTTTATAATCATAATTATTCATTCTTATATCTCCTCTCCCTCTACCTATATAAACTCCCCCTACATTTTCTCTTCTCTATCATCATATCCTTCCTCTACCTCATTCTCTATTTTTGTATCTTCATTCATAGGTAGTGTAGGTAATGGTTGACTGTCATCGAAGAACATCTCTATTATATATCATTACTTGGCCTACATAGCTTTCACCTAGCCTAGAAATTTCACAGCTAATGTAGTGATTTAGCTCTTCACTATCACTTGTATATCATATGACAATGATGACGTGCTACTAGTTGTATATAATCTTGTAGATATTATGTTGCCATGAGACCAAGTTCCATTTTAATCCCATAATTTTGTCTTATATAACATAAAAATTAGTATTAAATTTAATAAAACACACACACAGACATAATATATAGATATAGATAGATTGCATATGTTCTCATAGATTTAAGATCTACCCAGTCCATCACTCTTCGTTCAATATGTACTAACATGAAACTTTGAGATGGTTCCCTACCATCTCCTTCCTCTGTAAGTACACATCCAAATAAATATTCAATATGCTTACATATACAACTAAACTACTAAATAAATATTACTAAGTATCCTTTCACTTTAGTTAGCTTTCCCTACCAACTCCATACCACCAACATCAAGAGCCTATTATTTTTATTATATTATCTTCTTATATGTTGTATTTTTCAAACTCTCACATATTAATCAAGTTTACTAGTATCAGTTATCTTACCCAATTGGGCCTCTATATAGTATGGCACATAGTGTTAAGCATGCTCCTCAATCTTATAGACCCTCTCCTCTAAAAGTTATGTTATAATATAAAGCAATGCTTAATATGCCCAAGAAAACTCCTTTGATATTTTAAAATATAGTACAAATTAAATCATGATAATATTGATTGTAATTAATTTAATAAAAATTTATTACATACTTTAAACTCTTTGAATTAAGCATATATATAATCACAAGTATTATTTTCCATAAAAATAAGGTGCATTATACATTCTTCTTATTATCTTTGTGATTCTATGTGTTGGGTCCTAAGTGGATTAAACTTTTGAGTTATATATTCATTATTAATTTATCTAATATTAAATATAGATTAATTATAAACAAAATATTTTTGAAGACTTACATCTTTCTCTTTAAATCCAAAAATGGCCCATTATTGCCATCCTCAATCTATATTAGCTAGCTTGAAGGAAGGGTTAATGGGCCAAAACCTAAGGTATGATAAGAAGGGTATAGATAATACTTAAGATAGTCAAAAGGTGAAGGTGATCCAATGCTGTTCTTCAATGGTGGTGGTAAATAAGTAGAAAATATACTTGTTTGCTACTAATTCGGTGGGGGGACTAAATACTACTGGGGACTGGTGTGGGTGATACTTATGCTTGATACAAACTCAAAGATAATACCATTTTTTATACTAGTGGCCATTATGTACGATTGTGCTAATAAATTTCAATCCAATGGCTACAATTAACTCTTTAGAATTCTCTTTTACTTTCTATTATAAATGATAATAAATATCTATTCACTTTAAAATACTATTCTAGAATTATTGTAAGGATCATTCAAGAAAAGTATATTATACAATACAGACTCATCTCTAAAAGCTTAAATAATTTATTAATTTTAATCAATAATTCAAAATTAAGCTTATTTTTTTAACATCCTCTCTTAAACTTGATTTTACAACTCTCATCCAAATGAAATCTTTATATTTTAGTGGCTTCGTAAAAATATCTATAAGATCTTGAAATTTTATGTAATCTACTTATAGCTGTTTCTTTATAATGGTTTCTCTAATGTAGTGATAATGCATATTAATGTACTCACATTTATGATAACAAATTAGATTCCTAGCTATCGTTACTATAAACTTATTATTAATATGAATTTTGGTTGTCTTCTTATGATAAACTTAAATCCTTCAACAAGTTTAAAGGTTAAATTGCATGATAAACATACGAGATAGTAACTACATACTCTGCTTCATCAGTAGAAAGAGTTACAATTGATTATTATTTTAACATTAAAGTGAAATGCAATATCTCTCATAAAGAACACAAAGCATGTGGTAGTTTTTCTATCACCCATATTTTCAATCTAATCATCATAACTATCTTATATGTTTGAAAATAATATATGATGAATAAAGCAAACCAAAGTTAATTGTATCTTTGATTTAACATAAAATTCTCTTAGCAATTAACAAGTGGGTGGTAGCAGGAGTCTTTATATAACAACTAATAAGTCCAACAACACAAAAATATCAAGCCTTATACATGTTAAGTAGTGCAAGCTTCAAACCAATCTCTTTAAATGTGTTGGATTAAAAAAAAATTTTTCATCATAATTTGATAGCATGGCTCCACATTCTATAAGATTACTTACTTTTATCCATCTCAAAATTCTTCAATATCTCTTTTGTATAACCTTCTTGTGACATGAAGATTTCATCTTCTTTTTTTGTTAGCTTTGATGCCTAAGTAGTATACCATAAGTGGTATATTAGTCATCTCAAACTCCTTGGTCATTATTTATTAAACTCTTTAAGCTTGCTTAGATTGCTTCTACTAAAATTCAAATCATTGATGTGTAATCCATTCTTATTTTTAATGTGAAAAGTGTGCTTTATAGGGATACTTTGTGAAGCATTTCTCTTACAAGTATTTATCAATTCAATTATTCCATGATTTGGTGCTTGCTTCAATCCATAGAAAATTTTCTTTAGCTTTAAATCTTTGTGTTATTATCCTTTGGCTTTATTAAGTGGCCATTTAATATAGACTTCTTCAAGGATTTCATTTTAAAAGATAGATTTCATATTCATTTAATGTATTTTCCACTTATTTATGCCATTAAAGAAATAATTAGTCTAATAATTTTTAATCAAGGAATAAGTTCAAAATTATAGCATTTTGCTATTAATCTTATATTATATCATTTGTCTTCACCTTTAGCATTCATCTTTATTTTATACATCTATTTCATGCCAATTTTCTTGTATCTTTTAAGAATTGAAGGTAAATATCATCTATCATTTTTCTTAACTGCCTTGGTTTCTTCATTCAGAGCCTCTTTCTACTTCTTATTAAATAACTTCTTAAGAGGTTATAGGTTTATTAGCGAAAAGACAAATGAGAGTATGATTATCATAAATCTCAGCTACACCATAATGATCTTGTAAGCTCTTAAAGCATGGTATTCTTTCACATAAACTCTCACATGAGGTTAAAGTTATATATTCTTGAGTACTTATAACTTGTGTTAATAGTATCGTAATAGGCTCCTCTCTTGTTTGCTCCATTTACCATGTTTTCATGTTTAAGGCATAGTAAAAGTTATACTCTTTTTTATGTTATCCATAGTAACATTCTCCTTCCTCTTCAAATATGACATTTTAACTAATGATTATCTTTCCAATATTTAAATTGTATAGCTCATAACATTTTGAGTTAGTGTCATAACCAATAAAAAATAAACTTCTCACTCTTTTCATCTAATTTACTTCTTTTATTTCCAAGCATGTGCACATTTGTTATACTTCTAGAAACTTTTATGTCTTTCATTCCTTGCTTCTCATAGTGTCTTTCCCCATACACTTCTTGTTAGTGAACATTTAGCCAAGTAAACTACACAAGCAATCACTTTTACCCAAAAGTCATTAAGCAATTTCTTACCTTTTAGCATACTTCTCGCCACATTAAGAATACTTTTATTATGTCTTTCTAATACAATTTTTTAAGAGACCATGGAACTATTAGAAGTTACCATATTCCATTAGCTTCACAAAATTCTTAAATGTTTTTAAAATTAAATTTTCCTTCTGATCTAGACTACAAGGCTTTAATTTTGAGTGCACTCTTTCTCAATAACAACCTTGTACTTCTTAAATATTTCAAAGACCTTTAATTTTTTTCTTAAAAAAAACACCCAAAGACTTTCATGAAAAATCATTTATGAAGAGAATGGAATAGTTACTCTTACCAAGTAAGCTTAGCTTTATCGAACCACAAAAAATTGTATATGAACTCAAACAACTTTTGAGCTCTTGAAATTGACTCCCATGAAAAGCTTGTCCTAGTTTTTGTGTAGACATACTTCATATAATTGATCTGGATGTTTGATGTAAGGTAATCCCTTCATCACCTACATCTTTGAATGTAACTATAGTCCTCTAAAATTTAGATGCTCAAGTCAAAGATGTTGCAGCCAAGATGTATCTTATAATAAGTTTTAATACATTTGATAATATCATTTTGAATATTGATTAAAAATATTTTATTTTTTGACATTAGCACTTTTTTTTATCAAGTTGTACATATTATCTATTAAAAAGAGAGTATTTTATTTTGTGTTAATATTATATATTTTCTTTGAGAGTTATCTTGAATTTAAGATATTACTCTTCATATTTGGCATAAAGTAACATCATAAATAAAATGATGCTTCTTATTTTTCAAGCAGATGAGAATGTTACAGTTTCTTTTGCTTCTAACTTTGATTCATCATCGAAAGACACATGACAGCTTATGGATTCATCAAACTTGGTTGATTTGTTTATGTTATCGACCTCATCCTTTGAAGAAATAGAAATTAACTCCTTAAACGATGCCTTAATAACTAAAAGATTCACTTTTTTATTTGATATATATTGAATGAGCTTTCAAAGGTTTCTCTTAATGTCCTCCTTTACTACATTGGAAGCCTCAATAATCTCTATAAGGGTATCACCATAACCACTTTGCCTTTATCACCACCCTTCTTTATATATAGGAGAAGGCATCTACCCTAGAGTACTAATGAAATTTAATGTGATGGCCCTTCTCCTCACCATATTATAACTTTTATTGTCATCAATAACCATAAAGCAATGATTAATGTCACACAAAAAATCTATCACCAATATTACATGCCTCAAATCCTTTAGGACTAAATTGTCCAGCCACTCTCTTCCTAGCTCTCCATCATTACTTTTTTACTTTGGCTGATAACTCTCAATCTTTTATAGTAATATGATCAGAGGTACTTAGACACTTGCATCCCTTTTCAATGACATAGAAGTTCTTGCCTTTCTATTCTTTGTTAGAAGAGAAAGATTCCTTAATTGATAAAGTCACCAAAACCTTTTAGGTGCTAGACATAGAAGGAACATAAAAACTATTGAGTTGGCTTAACTGTCATATACTTATTAAATAGTAATTTCTTTCCCCATAACACCAAGTGAGAGTTTGAGGTAGACTATCCTTGAATGAAGATGAAAGACGACAACACATTATTAGCTACTTTCTTGAATGGAAGATTCAAACACTTATTGAAGTATTGCTTAAAAAGTTAAACCTCCGCAAAACTAAAATATGGATTTTTATCATTATTTAGGATTTTCAATTCATAATCAATGAGAGGGCATATCTTCTTTCTTATTTGCTGTTATATTAATATGCTCACTAAAGGTTAAAAAAAAGTAAAACCAACAAAATCACTAGTGAACTGTAAGAAGCCTTGCTTCTATACCTCTCCTACTAACAATTATATGCACTTTATTATTAACACTAAAGGCCATGGCGAAGATATCAAAAAAATGCTAAATAAAATAAACGCCTTAAAAAACACTACCAAAGAATTCTAAATAAAGATGAAGTGTCACACATCTCACCATCCTAAATTAGTGTGTCAGGCTTCAAAATAGATGTGATAAAACTTCAAAAATCATGCAATATTAAAAAAAAAATCCTTAGGTAAACCTCAAAGTAATTTACATCCAAAAATCCTAACTATATAATAAATTTAAAACACTACATAATGTTCAAAACTCTTTTTGCATAAACTTTCGTAATTTGAATAGCCTCATAAATACATTTAAATTCATTTTGGGTGAACAACTCTATTGAGGCATAAAAAGATAAACAAGATTATCCATTATGACAATCATAATACTTAAATGACAATTTAGCTATATTAACAACTCAACTTAATCCTAACTACAAGTTAAGTATTAAGTCTCCTCAAGAGGCATCCTTTATGTTTAACATTACTCATTATTATAGAGATATTAAACTTATATTTTAGACCAACCGACTATATATTAATATTAATACATAAAGCATCATGCCAAAGTTTGAACACAATCTCAATTGACTCATGAGAGAAGGCTTGCAATTCATACTATATTTCAAGATTTATAATACAACAAATACAAAATTTGTACAACTCACAAAAATTAACTCATATAAGTTATCTTTGTTATTCAGCTATATCACCCAAGAGCAAGGAGGGACCGGGGGGGTTAATTGGGTTTTTAAAAACTAATTTCAGAAACTTAATTTTAATGTTTTGTAGAAGACTTAAATCTTTAATGATAAGTTTTAGAGAAATAAAATAACAATCTATTATAGTAGCAAAGTAAAGTGCAGAAAAAAAAAAAAAAAGAACATAAAGATTTTTACGTGGTTTGGCCAAACCCTAAAAACCAGCCTGCGTCCATGCCTAACCACTCAGGCTAAAAATTCACTAAATCAAAGTTAAGATTACAATGAATCTTCATACTCTCCTTCAAAGGTAAGTATAACCCAACAACATACTTTTCTTAATGGGCAAGTACAATCCAACAAGAAAACAAGAAAGAACAATATGAAAGTATCTAACTCTTAATTTAAAAGTATTTTTCTCTCACAACCCAACTATAATAATATTAATACAAGTGAAAATAAAAGTTTGAAAGAGAGCTCACTTTAATTTGTATTCAAAATTGAAAGCAATGATTAAACATGAAAGATATATATGATGCAAGTGAATCTTTAAAATGTTTGAAGAGAATATAAGAACTTGAAATCAAAGTGATTTAGTTAATGATCTAAAGTGTGGCATAATAATAATTTAACAACTAAACAAATCAATTTTTATATGAAGACTTGAGTTCATAAACGATCAAATGAATATGCACTATTAAAGCATGTAAACTTAAATAGAGTCTCTTTTGAAAGAACTATCACATTTGCAAAATATGAGACAATTTAAAGGAAAGGATAACTTTCTACTCACAAGAATTCTTTATGAAATAATCAACACAAAATTAATCTCACTTAAGAATATGTAAGAATAAAGAAGAGAAAAGAATTTGCAAACACAAAATTTTATTTGAACACAAGCAAAGCTTTCGGCCAACTTGAAAAAGTGTATGAATAGATGAGTTAAGCACAAAACAAATTAATCAAATACCAATGAATCTTAAGCCAAGAAAGAGATCAAGGTCTCACACAAGAATAGTAATAAAAATAAAATAAAATGAACCTTGAATAGCTCTCGACCAAGATAGATTTCCACCAAATCTATAACTTATTTTGTGCAGTCTTCAAGGCAATCACTTGTTGGTTAGAAGATGGAATCATGATGAAGAGATTAGCACTTGATTCATCAAGAAAGATCTCCAAGAAATTTGCAAAAATTCGGCCAAGAGAGAAAAGTCCAAGAGAGTTTAACCTAGAATTTAGAACATTATATATAAGAGAAAAAGATTAGAGGGGTCAGCCAAAGGGATGAGAATAGGATGAAACACACTTTAGGAATTAATTTGACTTAAGCCAATCAAAGTAAAATTAATTTGCATGAGGGTAAATTTGACCAAGTGAAAGAGGAGGGAAATTCAATTTGGAAAGAAAGTTTGATTTGAATCAACCAATTTGAATTTCAAATTGCATCATGAAGAGTTCCACCAAGGCAAGGAAGAGGAAAATTTAATTTGGAAAGAGATTCAATTAGAATCAATCAAATTAAATTAATTTAGCATGATGAAGAAAATCGGCCAATGCATCATGGAGGGAAAATTAAATTGGAAAGAGATTTAAATTGAATCAATTCATCACATGACATGATCTCTAATGTAATTAGAAAGTTAATTGACATGAGGTTCTGCCAAGAGAGAGAAAGGAGAAAGTGAATTTGAAATATTAACATATATATCATGACTCCAATTAATTAGCAAAGTAAAAAAGGAATTAATTCAAATTTTAATTAATTTAAATAAGCATGTGATGGGAGTCGGTCAAGGAGGTTACCATGATGGGATTCAATTAGGATTAAATAAAATATCAATGAATATTCTATCAATTTATCTTGATTTAATGAAAGAGGGGAAGATATGATTCTAAAGCATCTTAAATAAAATCCAAGAGAAATTAAGAATTTCAACCAAGCTAGTTACCAAAATAGATTAGATCTATTTTAATGCATTCAAATAAAATTAAATGATAAAGAATCAGATTTTAGAAGATTTAAAATTGATAATCATCATGTGAATAATTTAAATTGAATTAAGTACATTGCTGGCCATGGATTGTTTCCAATAATAAATATTTATAAAATGAAAGAGGATAATTTCATGGCTCATGTTAACTAAATTTGAATTAATTCAAATCTATTCAAGTTAATTCAAATTAGCTTAATTAAAATAGCATATGGTCAACCATAAATATTCCATATATAGTTAGCTTTAAATTTGCACAATTAAGCAAGAGAATATTTAATTTGAATTCAAAATAATTCAAATTAAGGATTCAAACAAATGAATTTCTTTAATTTAGAAAAAGATGGAATAATTATGGAAATAATTTGAATGGCGCTCACATGACTTAATTTGTAAATAATCATAAAAAAATTGGTCAAAAAGGTATAGGATGATAGATAGGATAGGAGAGAGAAAACTAGGATAATAGGAGAGAAAGAAATAATACATTAATTAATTTTTACATAATTTAGATTTATGCAATTAATTTTTACATAATTTAGATTTATGCATTGAACAAATGGATAGCGAACATGACTAAGCATAGAAATAATTTAATGAAATGTAAACTTAATTTAGCTTGTATGAGAGCACAATAACTGAAATAAAGTTTATGCATTTAGTTCACATTATCTAAAATGAATAATTTGAAGAATATTTCTAAATATAAAATGTAGAATTTATGAATAATTCTAAAATAAATTATTTTGAAATGAATGAATGATTTATTTTATTTTAGTAGCTTTTCATTTTCTTAATATAGTTAATCCTAGAAAAATTATCACCCAGTTCAAGTCCAATAGCTTTAGCATCCTAAATTGACTGAAGAACTTGGAGTTGAAGAATTTTTCTGTGCACTTGAATTTAACTCAATTAGTAACACTTGAACATGAATTTGTTATTATCAAAATCAATCTCATATGAGGTGGGGTTCATGAGGTCAACAATATCCCCATTTTTGATGATGACAAACCTATGTTAGTGTTAAATAATGATGAAGCTGCAAAGTGCCCTTTCTTGACATTTGGAAATATAATTTGCATTAAAGAGAAATAATAGCAAGTAAATAACTAAGTTATTAAATAATGTAACATTTTTAAGCCAAAATAAAATAAGATATAACATGAGTATAACATGAAAAAAACTCTCTTTAAAACTATGTATCATAAACAGAAAGAAAACCAATAAACTATTTTCTCCCACTTTTGACAACATCAAAAAGATTTAAAAATAAATAGCTATAAAATTACATGCTTGGATCTAACATGCCTAACATGTGTCTTAAGCAACAAAATCTTTATTCATGTAATGATTTAGTAAAAATATTAGCAATTTGCAAATATATGCTAATAAAATCAATATTCACATCTCTTTTACTAACATGATCCTGAATAAAGTGATGTCTAATTTCTATGTGTTTAGTTCTAGAGTGTTAAATAGAATTTTTTTGTCAAATAAATTGCACTAGTGTTATCACACTTAATAGGAATATGATCTAGTGTAATTCTAAATTCTTCTAATTATTGCTTCAACCAAAGAACTTGAGCAACACAACTGTCAGCAGCTATATACTCAGCTTCAACAGTTGAAAGAGCAACGAAGTTATATTTTCTAGATGACCAAGATACTAAAGATGATCCTAAAAGTTGACATGTTCCTAGTATACTTTTCCTATTTACTATACAACATGCAAAGTCATCATCAGAATAAGCAATTAAGTTACATGAAAGTGAATTTTTAGGATACTACAAACATAACCTAGAAGTGCAAATTAAATAATGAAACATATGCTTAATAACAGTTAAATGAGATTCTTTTGGAGCAACCTGAAAATGAGCACATAAACATACAATAAACATAATATCGGGCCTACTACCAGTAAGATAGAAAAGAGAACCAATCATACTTCTATAGAGTTTTTGATCAACTGGTTTTTCTGACTCATCTAAATCAAGTTTAGTAGAAGGGTTCATGGGAGTCTTACTTGATTTAAATTTTTCCATTTCAAATCTCTCTGTTAAGTCATTTGTATACTTGGTTTGACAAATAATAGTGTCTTTTTCTTGTTGCTTTACTTGAAGCCCCAAGATAAAATTGAGTTCACCCATCATGCTCATCTCAAATTCTTTAGACATTAAAGATGAAAACTCAATTCATAAAGATTTATTTGTACTACCATATAAAATGCCATCCACATAAGTCAGAATAATGATCAAGTCATCACTTAAAATGTCATCCCCTTTAGATTAATTTTTAAGAAATAGGGTATTATCTACTCTACCCTTCCTAAAATTATGATTTATAAGAAAGCTACTCAATCTATCATACCAAGCTCTAGGACTTTGTTTCAATCCCAATGTTTTTTTTTTAATTTGAAAACATAATCAAGAAATTTTAGGGTTTAAAAATTAGAAGGTTGTTCTACAAAAACATCTTGATCTATAAACCTATTTAAAAATGCACTTTTTACATCCATTTGAAAAAGTTTAAATCTTTGTAATAAACATAGGCAAGGAGCAATCTAATAGCTTCTAATCCATCTATAGGGGCAAAGGATTCTTTAAAATATATCCCTTCAATCTGAGTGTATCCTTGTGCAACTAATTTAGTCCTATTTCTAATAATGTGTCCGGAGTCATCTAATTTATTCTTAAGGAACCATTTTGTTTCTATAATATTTTGATCTTGAGGTCTAGGAATTAATTCCCACACATCATTTCTTACAAACTAATTTAACTCTTCCATAACTAAATTCCATCATTAATCCTCAAAAGCTTTATTTATTAACTTTGGTTCAATCTCAAATAAGAATATAAAATGATTCATCACTTCCTTACATTATTTTCTAGTTCTAACTCCTTGGGAAGGATCTCCAGTAATCAAGTCCTTGAGGTGATTCCTAATAAATTTTATTCTTTAGGAAAATATCATATAGGAACTGAAGAAAATGTAGAAAATATTATAGACTTCTATCTCGTTGAATATATAATTTTCTTCCAAATTCATTTTATTAAAATCATCGACCTCATCTTCAATTACATCATCTTTAATAGAATCTATAATATTTTCATCAAATATGATATGTATTAATTCTTCAACAATCATTTTTCTTGTATTGTAAGCGCTATATGATCTACCATTCAAAGAATATCCTAAAAAGATATCATCATCAAATTTACTATCAAACTTTTTTAATGAATCTTTACCATTATTCAAAATGAAGCATTTACAATCAAAAATATAAAAACAACTAATCTTAGGTTTCTTGCTAAAAAATAACTCATAAGTGGTTTATTTAAAAAAGGTTTTTAGTAAATACGATTTATAACATAACATGTAGTGTTAACGACTTCTACCCAAAAATACTTACGCAGCATATAATCGTCAAGCATAGCTCTTTTCAATTCAATTAAAATTCTATTTTTCTTTTCAACAACACTATTTTGTTAAGGAGTTTCTAGGAATAGAAACTTATGTTTAATACCAAAGTCTTCATAGAAATTTTCAAAATTTTTATTTTCAAATTTACCACGTGATCAATTTGAATTCTACTAACAAGAAGACTTCTATCTCATTGAATATGTTTAACAAATTCTTTAAAGTGTTAAAAAGCATCATTTTTATGAATTAAAAATTATAACTCAAGTAAATCTTGAAAAATCATCAATAATAACAAAATCATAGAATTTACCACCTAAACTAACAACACTAACAAGTCGATGAAAGGTCACTTTGCACCTTCATCACTATTTAACATCAACATAGGTTTTTCATCATTAAAGTCAATCTCATATGAGGTGGGGCTCATGACGACAACAATCTCACAATTTCTCAAATACTTATTCATTTACTTATATTAATAAAGATAATACAAAATCATATTTATTAATTATTAAAATTTATTCAAATGACCATTTACATTAATATAACTTTTTTACATGAATGAGGAAATTATTATTGTTTATATTTTTAAAAGACCCTTAGGACCTCACCTCTCTAGTATTAAGCAATTTGCATCTAAAAAAAAAACTCTTCCTCCTAATGATTTCTGTAAAGCAAAAAAAAATGAAATTTAGAATATCATAAAATTTTAGGATGACTTAACTTACAAAAAAATACAACTAATGAATATCATATAATTTTCCATAAAACTATTCAATTCAAGAATGACTACTCTTATAGTATCCCATGATATATTAATGTCCCCATCTTAAATGTTTCTATAACTATAAATAGTTAGAGAGAATGACTGAAGGATGCCAAACAATCCCTTATGGACCGAGTTAAGCTTGACCGTTATTTGGTGAAGAGTATCCATTCATATCCCTTATTAAGCTCCATTGGTGCACCATTTTGTAAAATATAATCCATAAAATTCCCTACTATACTTCACTTAATAGAATGATTGTAAAAAAAAAAAAACCTCTAATCTTTCCACCCTTTATTCATTGGCTTTGACACTCATAATGAACATTTCAAGATCTAATACTACATGACCACATCTTTGCAACTTTTCACCATTAACATCATTAGTACCACTTTAACACCTTCTTAAACTCATAACACTCATTTCAAACCTTCACCCTTTTTTGTTGGAGAGGTAACCTTATTCTCTTTTAATTACAATCCCAAAATAATTAAGATACATCAAAGAAGAATGATCGGTCATGCCAAGCCCCAAAAGAATGTTCCATGTTACTAATGAATAAGGATGCCTTGACTCTTTAATGATAGCTCAGCTACATTAACAATTTAGTTCACATTTATCTATTAATTAAGTATTAAAACTCCTTAAGAGGCATCCCCCCGCATCAAAATTTTCTCATTGTCATAAAGCTATTCAACATAATATTCAAGCCCTTTTTATTTTAGATCAAGAAAATATGTACTATGATTCAAACATTACATTAAGTATCACAACATCCTCAAGCATAATCTTTGCCCACTCTCATAAGAAGTCTCAATATTCATATCTTGTTTTGAGCACAAATGTGATTCATTAATACCAAAACACAATATCTACATAATTTACGTACTTTTTAAATGTAACTTTTCATAGAAAGCTAGATCGTTCCCCATTTCTATAATAAGTAGACTTTTCACAAATCATTACCTTTAATCCTATACTTTTAGACAATTAGGAATCATATAGTTTTTCTTTTCTTTTTAAACTTTATGTTTGTATCTTTAATTTTTATCAATTTAATTTGTAGTATTTATGCATTATTTACAAAGAAATTTGGATCTAATATGAGTGATTTACATACATACTACTAGATACTCTTTTATATGTTATTTAGTGTATAAATCTTCCTATTTATTTATATAACATCTAAATTCTTATCTCACTAAAAAAACTTTATTATCTTCCCAAAACCTGCTTAGTTATTCATCCATTAACTATCCTTTAACATAAACCCTTGTTCTCCAACACACCAAACTTTACCCTTTTAAGTTTCTATTAGCTTCATTTAACCTATTCTTTATATATCAAGCCTCTATTTTTAAATTAGGACTATAACTTAAGGTACGTTTTGGCCAACTTTCTAGTTGCTTTGTTTTTCAAAATATAGTCAGAAAGCAATCACAATTGCATTTGGCTACCAGCTTTTTGGCTGCTTTTTTGAAAGTTTTGTGATGAAAAATTGCTTTTGAGAACCAAAGCTATTAGAGTGTGGTAGTTATCAAAAATTTATTGCTTAATTTTTTCAAAAAGAAAAATGTTTATAACACACATAACGGCTTTTTAAACAACTACTTTCCCCACAATAGCTTTACAATCAGCTTTTCAAAAAGCTACAAATGCTCTAAAATAGACCTTTAGTCTTCACTAGCTTTCCTTTTATCAAGTCTTCACCAATTGTTGTCATAATTATCAAGTATTCCCAAGCTTAATAGTGATGTAGATTTTTATTTATTTAGAAGTTTCTTCTCTACCATGCTAAACAACATGTCGTAAATGGAGAGTTAACAAAGGAATAGGTGAATAGAATTATGATGGATCATCAGGAAAAATAATTAGGGAAGATTACAAAATTTTAGGTCATATAATAATAAATATGAAAGTAAGATGTTAAATATATACATATAACTTTTTATATATATATATATATATATATATATATATATATATATATATATATATATATATATATATATATATATATATATATATATATCAAGATATTTTAATTTGACCTAATAAAATTGGCATTCAATTTGAGGTTGCTTCTCTAAATTTTAGGGTATCTTTGTGGCAACTATAGTTTTTTGTAATGATAATTGTAAAGTTGTTGTCAAGAAAGTAATTTTTTTTAAAGTTGTTATTACTCTTTATATATATATATATATATGACAATAGATTTTGACAACCACTACACTTTAATACTTTAATAATCTTGATTTTTAAAAGTAGCATTTATCACAATTTTTTTTGAAAAGCAACCAAGAAGTTGATGCCTAAATGCAATTATGATTGATTTTTTACAAATAGAACAACAAGAAAATTGGTCTAAACACACCTTTAGAGTCTATTTGTGGTAACTACAGCAGTATGAAAATATAGTAGTGGAGTTGCTCCAGAAAAAGTCATTGTTTAAAAAACTATATTGTGCATTACAAAATTTTTTATTCAAAAAAAGTTAGAATGCAACTTTTGAATAGCTACCATACTTTATTAGATCTGGTTAAAAAACTTAGCTTTCTCATTATAGATTCTTAAAAATACAATCAAACAATTAGAAATCACAGAGTTTTTTTTTTCTTTTTATAACTCTAAGTTTGTACCTTTTATTTTTATCAATTTTGTTTGTAGTATTTATGCATTGTTTACAAATAAATTTGGATCTAACATGAGTGGTTTACATGCATACTACTAGGTACTATTTTATATCCTTTCTAACATAAAAATCTTCCTTTTTATTTATATAACATCTAAATCCTTATGTAAAAAAAAAAAAAAAAACTTGTTATCTTCCGAAAACCTATTTGATTATTCATTCATTAACTATCCTCTAACACAAACCCTTGTTCTCCCACCCACCAAACTTTACCCTCTCTTAAGTTCACCTTAACTTCATTTAACCTATTTTTTGTATATTAAGCCCATGTTCTTAAATTGGGACGAATAACTTAGTTTTCATTGTTCCTCTTATCAAGTCCTTATCAATTGTTGACATAATTGCCTAGTATGCACAAGCTTAATAGTGAAGCAAATTTTTATTTATTTAGAGGTTTCTTCTCTACTATGATGAACACCCCCTAGAGGACAATAATAATAGCATGTCATTAAGAGAGAGTTAACATATGAATAAGTGAATAGGATTACGATGGATCATTAGGGAAAATAATTAGGGAAGATAGCAAAATGTTGTTTTTACAGTGATAACAAAATTTTAGGCCATATAACAATAAATAAGAAAGTAAGATGCTAAATGTATACATATAAAGTATATATATTTTTCTATAGGTGTTACAAATATTATTTTTTAATAAGTCATACAACAATATTTTGATAGCCACTATATTTTAATAGTTCTCATTTTCAAAAGTAATTTTTTATTATAAAATTCTCAAAAAAGCCGGTATGAATTTGATACCTAAATGTAATTGTTATTGATTATTGAAAGATAAAACAACCAGAAAATTGGCCTAAACACACTCTTAGAATCTATTTGGTCAGCTACAGGGTAAGAAAATATATTAGTGAAACAGCTGCAGAAAAAGTTGTTATTTAAAAAATTGTAATAAATATTACAAAATGTTTTATTTTAAAAATGCGTAACTTTTTAGTAGACTCCATACTTTATCAAATAAAATTAAAAAACACAATATTCTCATTTCAAATTCTTCAAAATACAATCAAAACCTAGTTTCTCGAGCAAGCATGCAATTTAAACCTCACTCCTTCGCTTACTACCACCGTTTTAAGGTGTGTTTGGGAGAGAAAAGGTAGTGATGCATTTTACCGCTTCACGCCCATGGGGATAATGATCAATTATGTTTTGACTGTATTTTGAAAAATATGTGGTGGTAAAATTGAAATTTTCAATCTTACCAAACTACCTTGTATGGCAGCCAAAAGTTAACGTTTAACTTTTATAAATATATAAATAATATATATATATATATATATATATATATATATATATATATATATATATATATATATATATATATATATATATATATATATATATATATATATATATATATATATATATATATATATATATATATATATGACCAAAAAATTCCACTAGTCAAAACACGAATCTTGATGTCGAAAGTAATATGATTTTGAATCAAGACTAACCGAGATCAAGCGCTTATTATCAATCGACTTTAACATAAAGTGTTTATAGTCAAATCGAGTGTCGACGGGATCTAACAAGCTAAGATCTCATAATTCAATTCATTTGAGCATTCAAATACACAAAATACATCATATGATCAAAGGAATCATTTTGAGCCATCCATGGAGAGGTGTGGTTCGATTTTGCTATACAGACATCACTCATCCACCTATAAAACTCATTCTTCATAGACCCCAAGCAAGAGAGAGGAGAGCTCTAAAGCGAAGATCCTCCAAGACAATCGCCACCACTGACGGTCAACCACCGCCGGCCGACGATCCTCACCGTCGTCAATCTCATTCCTCATCATGATGACCTTCATCGTCACCGATGTCCCTCAGCTCACCATCATCTGCTACCACCAAGAATCAGTATCACTGAACGTACATTAGTTATTCCCTTCTCATATACAATTTTGTAATCCGTTATTGGAAAAATTTTGTACTCAAACAAATACATAGTGGAAGATTCTTAGCAGGCTGGTATTTCCTCTTTTCAGATTTTTCACGTAAAAGATTCGGAGTTTTCTTGTCACTCTTTAAATATCTGTGTGGATTTCACAATAAAATGTAAACTTTCACTCTACCGCAACTGATTTTCTAGCACGCAATAATTATATTCTTTTTATATTACTTATATTATAGTAGCTCTGTCATCATTTTTTTTCTTACAACTATAACTACGATAAACACACCCTGTATCAGGTAGGTGTGTAAATGAGTCGAATCCTTGTTCGTGTTCGGCTTGTTTGAATTTATTCGTGTTCAGCTTGTATTCAAAATGGCAAATTTATTTGTGGCTCAAATTGTTCAAAATGACTCATCACCGAAATGAAAATGCATTAATTTAAAAATCAGTAAAGGAGGATTGAATATGCTAATACATGATATATGATATATAAATGTGTTTGTGTATATATAATAATAATAATAATAATAATAATAATAATAATAATGATAATAATAATGCTAATAATATTAATAAAATGATAATAATAATACTATTATATAATATATTTTATTTTATTTCGAGCTAAATCGAGCCAAACACGAGTCATTTTATAAATTGATGAGAAATATTTATTCGTTCACGTAGTAACTAATGTTCAAATGATATTATTCGTGAACGAGCTATTGATGAATAATGAGCTTTTTTTTATGGCCTAGTCTCGAATGCCACTCAAAACTATTCTGGTTACACCAAAATACCATTCGGCAAAACTTGGAGACGAAACCCCCTATATTGGGTATCAGACATTTCTATTCCCTCTCCGCAAATCATTTTCTCCCGCTGCCCTGTGCGAGTGTATCACCGTGGCTTTCCATGACGCAAGGTAGGAACTTCCTCTACTCTCATTTCACGCGAGAACTGAAGATAGTGGCTTATGTTTGGGTTAAGGGAACTTCCTCTTCTCTCATTTGCACAATAGAATTCTACTATTTATCTTTTTTTTTTTCATTTCAATCTCGTTTAGGGTTTAGAGTTGAGCTTTCTATTCTTCTTTGGTATTTTATTCTCCATTTTTCAAGCATTATGCATAGAGGAAATCATAGACCTAAGCATGAGGAAATTAGCTCTTACTAGTAATAGAGTTTAAAAAATCTGAAATTTATTAAAGGGTTAATAGGCTTACAATTTGTGTCAGCCAAATCTTTTTCTACTTTAAGGTTTTAATGTCTTTTTCAATTCATTTCTCATTTCTGAAAGAGCTGCAAACAAAATATTTATTTTGTATGTTTGGTGATGCAACTTACAATTTATGTCTGCCGATCCATTTTTTTTTAACCTAGATGCTGCATCCGTGTGCATACTAAATATTTTGAATGTTTATCCTGAGTTCAATAACTTTATATATGTTCTTATTTCAGAAATTGTGTATGTAAAGAAATGAGTTCAAGGCACTCGACAGCATCGACGAGCAATTAAGATCGTCCAATTTATTATCACTATAACTTACAATGTATGATATTTATAGTCTATAGAGGTGAAAACCGTGGATGAAGATTCTATCGGTGTCCCCGAAATAGGATAATAGATGATTGCAACTACTTCAAATGAATGGACGAAGTTGAGCATTTCTTTTCCGACATGAATAATCCGAGTAGAGTGGTTTCTGAGGAAACAGTTATAGTAAATTTTAGGTCACTCAAATATGAGCTGCTATAAATTAAACTTATGATAACTGCTTAGTTTATAATGTTTGCAATAGTATTAGGTTTTTATAAGAGTTCTATGTTCTGAAATATTATGTTTAAAAAATGTATGATTGTGAACTGAACTTTTCTATTTATGTAATCCTTTATTTATGTTTTGAGCAATAGTGGTGAATTGTTATAATATTTCAATGTGTATTTTGTGCTTTAGCTTCCATTATATAAGATGTTCAGTAAATTCAATGCTTGCATTATTACTTAAAAAAACTTAAGGCAAGCAAAATTTGAGAATAATCCACATGATTGGCTACAGGATTGGAAAAGAACACTACTTCAATTATTGCTGAAACAACTACACTTTCTGAGTTCAATTATCGAAATAGCTACAGGTTTTTATTGCAATCAAATGAAGAATACAAAGGCTTTAAAGGAAAAATTATCAAAACTACTGCTCAAACAAGCTACAAATCACTTAAAGAAAAATTTCCCTAACTAATACAAAATAAAAAAATAAGAAAAATATTATCCGCCTAAAGCAACACCAGCACTTGAATATCTGCATAAAGAACATAGTAGTTGCAAAGCTTCAGACCTGCAAAAAAAAAATACTCAAGGGGAAGTGAGAAAAAAAGCAAATGAGCGTAATTTTAAAGTAAAATGGTTTTTACATGCATACCACTCAAAACTATATATTATCTATTTAAGACACAAAATATAAATATTATTCATATGCCACCCAAAATTATTCCCGGTACTTAAAAATTGGCTCAAGTTCAGTTAAAATCTATTTCAAGAGCAACAATATATGTAAGCATCCAAACTTCAATAAGAAAGGTTACAATCACATAAATACTACTAGCCAAAGAAAGGAAAAGAAAACATCAAAGTTATCACAACCTCACGAAAATACCCTACCACAGAGAAGCAGCCAATCAAGGCAATACTTGAAATTAAAAGAACAGAAATAACAAGACAACAAAGAAGCCCAAGCGAACAAAGACAACCACCACTACAAAGGAAGAAAATAACAAGACAATAAGAGAATCCCAACCCAAGATCACTCAAAACCACATAATCCACAAAGCCTGAGCAGCAGCACCCAGAGAACAAAATAGGAGGAAGAGCAACAACTATCAAACCAAACACAACTAACTAGAAGCGAACTAAGACCAAGAACCCAATAAACCACCACGGCCACCACATAGCTGGACAACCAAACAGAAGAGCACCATACCATAACAAAACAAGCACACCAATGCAAAACAAACGGAAAGAGGACACATCAGAAATAACAACCACTTCCCAGGTCACACAGTAGAGACAACAATAACTTTCCAGGCCTCACAACAAAGATAACTACCACTTCCCAGGCCACACAGTAGAGACAACAACCACTTCACAGGCCACACAACAAAGACAACTACCACTTCCTAGGCCATACAGTAGAGACAACTACCACTTCCTAAACCACACAACAGAGACAACTATCACTTCCCAGGCCACACAACAGAGACAACAGCCACTTCCCAAGCCACAACAGAAACAATAACCCCTTCCAAAGCCCAGTATAAACAACAACCCCTTCCAAAACCTAGTAGAAACAACAACCCCTTCCAGAACCCAACAGAAACAACAACTCCTTCCAAAACCTAGCCACCACCACTAAAGGAACTATAGTAACCGGCCAAAACCAACAACCCAATAAATTACCACGGGTACCAAACAGCTGGGCAACCAAACAGAAGAGCACTAGATATAACAGAACAAAGCCAAGAAGGAAAAACCACTCAAAACTAGCAAAACCAAACTGTACAAGCACAACTAATCAAAACTAGCCCACAAATAAGCACCAAAACATAGAACACATAAGGCCAAAAATCCCCAAACCCCAACATAAGAAGCACCAAATAAAACCCCAACATAATAAGACTGAATAAAACTAAGAAGGCAGAATCAACAAGATAAGTCTACGAGAAGCAACCAGTAATTGCCCCCAACTCACATAGGATGAAAGACATCAAACTCTTCACCACCTAAAGAGGGTTACAAAGATACATAAACAATGAGTGAACTCTATAATCCATAAACATTTCTTTAGTTGTTCTTCCTGTAAATGCGCATCTGTAATTGCATTCATATATGACATGATCAATATATATATATATATATATATATATATATATATATATATATATATATATATATATATATGTATATGTATATATATATATATATATATATATATATATATATATATATATTATATATATATATATATATGTATATATATATGCATATGTATATATATATATATATATGTATATATATATATATATATATGTATATATATGTATACATATATATATATATATATATATATATATATATGTATATATATATAATATATGTATATATATATATATAATATATAAATCTCCAAATTAAATTTTGCTAATAAAAACTGACACCAAAATCTTGTATGTCGTTCCCATCTCTATCACGTCTTATAGGAAGTTTTGCGCACATTCCAATTGTACCGTAAACATTATTTGAGGAGCCAACACTTATTTCAACCGATGGCAATGAGTCTGAAAATTGGTTTAAGGGATTTTTGCATGTGCTCCAATGATGACCCCATTGGACACACCTTCCAAATTTGTGAACATTTTTTTGTTCAATAATTTTGGCATTCTAAAAACTTTTTATTCTTCTTTTTTTGGGTCAACCTCTAGGTCGTAATGTGTTTGGGACTCTAATATCCACACCAGCATCAACAAAAGTCCAATATTTTTTTTCCAAGAAGAGTAGCTATTGTCTGGTTAAAAATAATAAGTATGTAATTGAAATATTAAACTTGCAATTACCTTATAACGTGGTAGTGCTCATCGACATAGGTGCACCACAATGGGTGGTCTTTCGTCCCTAGTAATGCAACCGCATGGATACAAGGTAATCCGATAACTTGCAAAAAATTACAAGTGCATTCTTTTTAACTATATCTATTTCTTCCCTTCCATGAAGTCCTTCAATCTCTGCTTTAAATGATGTAGAATGCCTAATAGTAAAATTTTTCTTCTTGTACTGATTTCTCTGATGTGTTTTTCAACAAATGGCATATTGTGTCCCCTCCAACTACTAAAGGTTATCTTTCTCTCCGCTAGTTACTCTATAAGCATACCTCTTAGCATGTCCACCAGATCCACCACTGATTTTTCTCGAACTTCTCCAATCCATCAATTAAATTATTTTGCCATATTATTTGTATTACAGTGATTTTTATATCAACTAAAAATTCTAATTTAGACCATAAAAGTGTATTTGGGGGCTGATATTAAATATTTCTTCCTTTATTTTTCAAACTCATGTTTTGTATATGCATTAGCAGCTGTTCACACTAAATTTCTAAGTTTATGATTGTCACTGTAGTAGAAGAATTTTTTCAAAATTTTCCATAAATGCCTTATGCATACCCTGTGCTCTACATTTGGAAAGATAGCCTTAATGGCCTCACACAAACCTTTCTCCGTATCTGAAATAAAGGCTAAGCGATCTACATCGCATGCGAATGACTCCAATAAATTTGTTAGAAATCATTCCCAAGTCTTCTTTGACTTAGTCTCAACCAAGACAAAGGCAATTGTAAAAAGACCATTATTGCCATCTAGAGAGTTTGCAGATAGTAGCACTCCCAAGTATTTTGATTTCAGATGGCATGCATCTAAACCTATTAGAGGCCTACACCCAGCCAAAAATCCATCAATACAAACTTTAAAATTTACATAAAATCTCATGAATGACTTATCAACCATATCATATACATATGTGATATGTGAACCTGGATTTCGACTAATGAGCTATGCTCGATGTGTCGGTATCCACTTGTAATTCTCATCAATCGATCTGAATACAAGATCTCGAGCTAGTTCTCAGGATCGCCATAACTGCATATAAGGCAATGATAATCTATAAGTATTTTCTAAGCTGTTGTTGATCAACTTTGGTGGTATATCAGGATTCTTCTTCACAATATATTCTATTTCATGAGCCACCCAACTCGAGGTTGCTTGTTTATTTCCAGCCCGATTGACCTCTGGGCATAAATGTGTACTTATTAACTTTCTCACTAGGAACATATAACCATCAATACACACAACTACTTTTATTCTTCATGGGAATCCTCGGTGTGCACAAATAGCTATCACTCGAGTTTTATCACTCGCTTTGATTTTCACCCCAAATTTTTTTATGATTGCATCATTGCGGAGCGCTTGCTTAAAGCTCATTACATCTTTAAAACATAAACCCAATGATAGAGCATCACCTTCTTGTGTTTCATTGCTCAAAAATCCATTATTTAGTGGATCAAGTCTCACATTATCTCTAATTTGTATATTTATTGAACACTTTGCACCACCACCTTCAACTTCATTATCATGTATTAAAACAACAACTTCAATGCAATGATTTCATTGTAATTATGAAATGCTTCTATCAGATCATCATCACTACTAATATGCTTGTATTCTTTAGGCGACGTTCCATAAATATGATAATGCAATTCAAAATCATGATTTCTCAACTAAGGGCAAATTAATATAATCTTATCTCTAAGCATAAATGCACTGAGTAAATCTTTGTCAAGCCTAAAAGACTTTTGTTTTCCACCTTTATATTTCTTTCTATTTTGATTTTTCACTTTTATCCAATGTCCACAAAATTTTAAGACAATGCAATATTGAACCTCGTGCATCTTATCACCACCTACACATAAATATAAATTGTGTAAGCAAACACAAGCCGAAAAAGAAACTAGAGAAAAAAAAATTATGTCGTATAAATAATAAACTAAAACTATAAAATTAGTTACATTCAAGTCTTTAATCATTAACAAATTGTCTAAATGTTGATGCACATTAACTTTCTCATATTATTCTTTGTATAGATAAAGTCAATTATAAAATCATGAAAACCAAAAATAAAGTTAGTCAATTTTTTTCTATTGATTTATCAACTTCAGCTACTATGATTTTTTCAAGTTTAGATGTGATCTCATATTCAAATTTAATTTGAAACTCAAAATATGACTCATGCTCAATTTCAAATTCAAGTTCATGAACATGTTCTAATGTAAGTGCAAATTTTGGTCTAACATGATTAAATGTAGCATTGTATTAAAATAGAAAATCTTCAATAATATCCAATTCATCATTAAAAAGAATATTCATGAACTACAATTTCTTCAATGTGGAATCAAATATATAAACAATAATTGAAATTCAAGCGGAAGCTGTATAACATTTAAGAAGATCATCATACAATTGCACGCAAACTCAAATAAATAAGATTTTTTTTTACTAGGGGGTTTTAATTTTACTGATAAGCTAGCATCATTACAAATATTTTCCAATTAAAAACTATAAAAATGAAATGCTATTTGAGTGCCAAAAATATTGAGACAATGTGTGTGTGTCACATCCTAAGTGTATTTCGAAACCTTCTATCCACAAAAACAACACTACATATTTTTGGTGGTGAAATCTAAATATCAAGTGAATAATGTATGTAAAAACTCCAAAGAAGAAACGCTCGGCATAAAACCTGAGGGCCTACAACTAATTTTACCTGCAAAAGTCGAGGTGAATGCTCACGAAGACAATATAAGAATACGAATGTATGGGAGCGTCTACCGATACAGGAGGTTTCGTCTCCCAGGGCAGCAGGAGAAAAGGATTTGCGGAGAGAGAATAGAGATATCCGATACCTCGATACAGGGGGTTATATTTTACGAATCTTACATTCGCCGCCGCTCTGTAACCCCGCGTCATCCCCGGACCCGTCAATCGCCACCGTCACCTGCCATGTCACCGATAAACTGATTCGCCTTCAAGGTAAAAAGTTCGAGTTGTTCTTCCTCTTGTATTCTTCTATTCTTGATATTTACTCGCTCGATCTATCTTATACATGGGCTTGATCTCTGGATTTTGTTTTTATCGATTTTAGTTTTCGTCGCCTGATATTTTCTTTGTCGATCCATTTTCCTTCTCGCAATTGTTTTGACCAGTCGCTGGCTCGGCTTCCCTAGTCCTCAACCGCAGCGACACGAACTTCCTGCTTTCAACCCCCGCTTTGGCTCCCGGCAGTACTTCTATCACTGGTGGGAGAGTAGGGAACAGGTACAATGGGACGTCATGGGAAAGGAAAGAAGAGAAAAGAAAGATTGTAGAATGTCTATTTCAGATTCACTGATTTGAACAGTCTAAGTGGGGATGTCATTCATGTTTGATGTGTTCCGATTCAAGGGAGAGGCATCCATAAACTTCAAGTTTCTTTTCTTCTTGTTTTAGACGCTAAGTTCATTATACTACATTAACCCTGCAAAAGAAATATTTACTATGTAGATTATCTGCTAAGTACTTGTGATATGGTAAGAAAAAGTTGGTTTTTGTTGAATCTGAATTGTCTGTGGAATAATGTAGGATCTTAGGCACATTAGAGCAAGAATAGACAAGACTAGATCGGACAAAAAGAATGTAGAAGTCTGATAATTCCCACTATATCAAAGAATGAGTACAAGTACAGACACAAAATCAGCTCAATTCCCTCAAAGCTAGAAAACGATTCTCGACCCCTCGAAATTCCAACTTCTTATAGGATTCTGGGTGGTTACAAAAAAAACTATATGAGTTTCTAGAAGCTCTATGTTGGTTACAATATGATGAGACTTGCTTGTAATCTGGATATTGGGTGAGTGCATTATGCCGAGTAACGAGTCCCTTGGTGTGGTCGCTTGTGCGAGTAGGAGGGTCTGATGTTGATCATTTGGTGGAGGCAAACTTTTTTAGGTACTTGCCCAAGTGAGGGAGAGTCTTGGTGTCGGCGAGTAAACTGGTTGCCTATTTGAGGCGAGTTCTTTAGCAAGCTCGGCAAGTGAACCTCTGCCCAAGCTTTGGTGTTGGCCACTTAGTATTCTTCGTATTCTTCGTATTGATCCATCCGCTAGGTCCTTGTGCTCATATTGGGGGTATAGTCTTGGTAGTGTTTTTAGCTTTATAATATTACTTGTAGTTTACTTCAATTATTTTTAAAACTTTGAGCCTGTTTTGGTTAGACTTAAGTTATGCTTAACCTTTAAGTGGGGTTAAAAATTATTTGGTCTGTAGAAAATATAGTTTAAGATGAGAAAGTTGTTTGGATGGTTTCTTGTTTTGAGCTCATATTTTTTGAATCATCAAATGAAAAAAAAAAGATAAACATAGAAAATTAAGTTGAGATAATCTGGGTAAAGGTTGGTTTAGCTTTGTTGCACGTAATCCCATGTATTAAGATAAGCAACACTTATCTTCCATGCTTAGGTGGGAATTTTGTTGTGTCACTTAAGCACAAACCAAATTAGGGCTTTGTATTCTCCATCAGGCAAAATTTTTAAACTAAGCATTATTGATTTAGGTAAGTAGCGGGATAAAATTAACAAAATAGCCCCAGTCAATTGAGGCTATAATTTTTTTAAAAAATGATCCGTTTTTGATGTTCAAACGTTTGGCGACTGTCGGAAGATAATGAACTAATTCCACTAGTCGCAGTCAGTTTCCAGAGATGTGAAGTTCGAAAAAATAATAATATTGATGTCGTACATCGTCGGATGGCGTGTTTATCGTTGGAAAGATAATAATGCTAACGGATCTTGACGCAATGTATTTAAAAAAAAAAAAAGCTAAATATATTTGAAAATGTAAAATGTGGCGTTAAAATTACAACATGCCGCTCGTGTGATCTTAACAATCTTGTTGAATCACATATATTTTTTGATAATATTAAACATTCAAGTGTATTATTTTTTTGGTATGAGTATAAATAGTTGTGAGTTAAAAATAAAACTAAATTGATAACAAACAAAAAGTATAATTGTACAATAAATCGAATAAGTGGACATAACATAAAAAAACCGTCTGAGTACATGACATAAACCGCTTAAAAAAAAAAAAATACAACTATCGTCGTCGATGTCTGGTGGAGATCGCTACTGAGTGTAACATAAAGCTAAAAAAGCCTAAGTTCAATAAAGTGTCTTATATGAAGGCTTGGGATGCGACGAAAAGCGCTATTTTTTGGTAATTGGGAGGAATCTTACAGATCATTGGGAAGCGGTTTATGTCATTACACTAATACGCGATTCACCGCGTGACATCGGCAAGATAGTTGTATTTTTTTTTTAGTTTATGTCATGTACTCAGATTCGGTTTTTTTATTTATGTCCACTTATTCAGATTCAATCAGACAATTATACTTTGTTTGTTATCAATTTAGTTTTATTTGGTTAACTCACAACTATTTTATACTCATACCAAAAAAATAATACACTAATGTTTAATATTATCAAAAAATATATGTATTCAACAAGCATTGTGTTAAGATCACACAAACGAGTGTTGTCAATATTTTTAATTTTTGCAACGCCAAATTTTACATTTTCAAATATATGACTCTAAATTTTTTTTTTTAAAAAAATACATTTGCAAAATCAAGATCCACAAAAGTTATCAACATAAAAGTTGTAGTTATTATCTTTCCAACGATGCTAAACACGCCAAAATCTGACAACCGAGCCCGACAAAAAAGTCGATATTGTTATTTTTTGAACTTCACATCTCACACATTTGTAAAAATTTCAACGAAGATTCGTCTAAAATCACAACATTAAAGTTGAATTTTTCATTATCTTCCAAACACCAGACGAAATTCGACACCTAATGAACGATATGTTCAAAAGGATTCGCCAATTATTTTTTTTTTAAAATCCATAGTAGTAAGGTGACCGGGCCGATCAGATGTAAATCATTGTTTACTATTTTGTTAATTTTATTTTATAATAAATCAGTAATGATGCTTAGTTTAAAAATTTACCCTCTCCATCATACAACACATAATATAAAACAAAATGATCCATTAAAACAATATCCCCCCAACCACCTAGAGTTAATAATTTCAGAACAATAAATACTAAAAGAATTGTATCAGAAATATTGATACACAATGTACTAGAATAGAAAGACATTTGTTTAAAATAAAAATTACATTTGGATAAACCATATGATAGATAGATTATCTCATGAAAAAGAGGTAGTTGGCATGGTGTGTTTCTCTCAAACATCCTAATTTATGGTAAATGTTTTTTTAGCTGTAGAAATTATTTTCCAATGCTGATATTTGCATTGGGGTATCCTGATATATTTTTTTCCGAAGTTTTTTAGAAGAAAAAAATTTATAAGAGTAAACCTTCCAACCACTTTGTACGAGAAATGGATTAAGGGGTTGTTTGTTTGATTGAATAAGAAATGAGTGTAAAAGTAATATAGTGTAAAGTGAAAGTAACATATTTTAGAATTTTTTCAAATTGTTTGGTTGAAAATTCTTCAAATGTAGAAGTTTATGTTATCTTATTTTGTAAAGCACAAAAATGTTAAGTAAAATAGTGGTGGTGGATGCCAACAAGCAGAGGTAATAATCAATGGTGGGCAATGATGGGTGGGAGGTGGTGGACATGCAACGACAGGTGATAGTAGGCGGGTGATGGCTAGCGGTGAATTATTGTGGAGAATTAACAATGTATTTAAAAATTACCCGTTTTGAATTAATTTCAAATATATAAAAAATGAGTATGGGAAAAAGTTGGAGAAGCTTAGGTGGGATAAGATTAGAGAAATGGCTTAGATGGCCACATAAAGGTGGTCCGTAGATGACCCGTTAGGAGAGTAGACATTAGATTATATGTTAAGAAAGGTATAGGTAGACCTAAAAGACTTGGTTAAGATGTATAAAAATGACCTTAGTATACTTGAATTAAATGAGAATTTGACACATAATAGACATGAGATAATGATTCATTAATTCCATTAGTGGGATAAAGGCTTGTTGTTGTTGTTGTTGTATATCAAAAATGAAACTAGATTGTGAATTTATACTTCATTGTTGAAATACATTACATTTGAGATGCAGTAGACCAAACTTTTGAATTTTTAAAATATATGTATTTACCTCATGCCGCAAATAATCCTACCAAATAATTCCTAAGAGTAACTTATTTAATAATAATTGGTTTGTTAGTGGTGTTTATTCATTTATGTTATAGAAAATATAAGGACATGTTCGTAATTGAGAAATGTAAATGCAATTCTTGATTCCTGATTTTCTTGAAAACGCATGCATGTTTTGAAAGTTTGAATTAACGTGTATATGCTGGGAAGAATGTTAAACTGCCTTGACTAAGTTTTAAGTGAGCTTCTGAATGTTAATGGTTATTACAGTTCAAGCTCAGCCTCCAGGTTTAATACAACAACTTGAGATATATGCACAAGTTTTAAAGTTTATATGTTTGATGAAACAATGGCTAGTATTTAAAAATATTTATGCGATAACTAAATAGTTTTCCTTCTTTGTAGGTTTACATCAGGAATTTACATTAAGTATATATATTTTTTGTGCATAGGAGTGCTTGTAACCAATATTCAAAATAAGATAAGTTGGTGTATTACATTTTCTTCACAAATAACATAATCTTGATGTACAAAAATTTCTCCATTGTACTTAAAAATCTTAACATGTTTTTCATTCTAGGATTGATACTAAGTACACATTCTTTTGTTATGTCTTGTTGATGAAGATGCTTATAATAGAAGTTCATAGTTAAGTACTTTGGCATATGCTCTTTGTGTATGATATATTCTTCATGGGAAAGACTTATTTTGATTTAACTAGAAGGTTGACCAATGCAGAATTTTTAGAAGATTAGGGGTTAGGATTAATGGTACAACAAAACTAGCTAAATGAATCAATTGGTTGGAAGATCAAGTGATAGTTACATGCTATACATTAAATATATTGGCTCTATTATAGATAAGAAATGTGGAATAAATAGGATATAATTTGAAGAATATATTTACTTTTTTTTGTGCAGTGTTTTTTGTGAAGCTCTCTCTCAATATCACTCCTTTGGCCTCTTTATTCATCCCAACCACACACACACACACATTTTTCTTCCATTTGAAGGATGACCAAACTTTTTTTCATATTTGACAGTGTCGTTAAAAATTTCAATTAATCATGGAGAAAAGATGGACTCTTAGTGATTTTGAAATTGGAAAACCACTCGGAAGAGGAAAATTTGGTCATGTCTTTTTGGCCAGAGAAAAGAAGGTATGCCTATTAATAACTTCAACAAACTAGATATCAACTATTCTAGACTTTCTTATTGCATTAAAACTATGAAGTTGTTGGATTGCTATTTCAAGATTCCTAACTTGCGGGTCTTCATTGCAGAGTAATCACGTAGTGGCAATAAAAGTCCTTTTCAAGAATCAGCTAAAGCAATCTCAGGTTGAGCATCAGCTCCGACGGGAAGTAGAAATCCAGAGTCATCTAAGACATAAAAATATACTGAGGTTATATGGGTACTTCTATGATCAGGTTCAAACTATTTAAAAGGAAATTGAGTCAGTTTGAAAATTTGTCAGACTATCTTTATTCCATTATAATCCTCCTACTTGTGTTGCAGACTAAAGTTTATTTGATATTAGAACATGCTGCAAAAGGAGAGCTTTACAAAGAATTGCAAAAGTGCAAATATTTTAGTGACAAGCGAGCAGCAACGGTTAGCACTCCTGTAAACATTGTGATTTTGTCCCCGACCTCAGATTATTGCATTTTGAAAATTGAATTTTTTCTAAGATTTTCTTAGTTATGTTGATCCAGTATGTTGCATCATTGGCTAAAGCTCTTATCTACTTACATGGAAAGCATGTCATTCACAGAGATATCAAGCCTGAGAATCTACTGCTTGGAATCCAGGTTCTTTATCTTTAATCTTTAGTTTCTTCTTCAACCTTTTGCAGTTGCATCATGCTTATGGTGTTGGTTATCTTTTGTATAGGGCGAAGTAAAGATTGCAGATTTTGGGTGGTCAGTTCACACATTTAATCGAAGGAAGACAATGTGTGGCACTTTAGATTACCTTCCGCCTGAAATGGGTAATATCAATTTCCACCCTCTCCTAGGTTGTGTTTAGATGTAGGTAATTTGAGTGAAAGGAAATGGAAAATAATAATTAAAAGTTCAAATTAATGACAGCTGATTCATAGTCAACCGAGAAAAATTTTAAATTTCATGCATTTCATTTCCTTAACTTTTCTTAAGGATTGTTTGGTTGCAAGTATTAGTAGTATACTGCATTGAATTGTGGCATTTCCAAGTGTTTGGTTGGGAATAAAATTAATTCAGAATATTTCTCCAAGGAATTTGAAATATTTCAAAAACTCATTTTTGATGAAGTTAGAATTCACTTGTATTGAGCGAATTCTAAATTTATTGTTTGCTCACTCACATGTCATCCTCCTTTCTGAAAACTTTAGTTATCTTTGGGCTTGGACTCTCCCTATGTACCCTTGATTCAATTCATTTTAAGAGAAGCCATCCCTCAGACCTCTAGCTATGGCTCCATCTTTGGCTTTAGCTCCAATCTTAAGTTTGGGCTTCAAAACTCCATGTTGGATCTTTCGATGAGGAGAGTTTGGATTATGTCTGTCAAATTTTTAGAAGACAGATGATGTTTATAGATAAGACATTACCTAGAAATTTTGTTCTCATTTTGTTAGAACTTATATTTGATTCTAGGTTTCCTATTGGCACAACTACCAATAATTATCTCTCTCAGTGGTGAGAGAACTTTTGATTAAGGATAGTCGTTCGGTTTCTAATTACTTAGCATATAGTAGCAGCGAATGGAGTTTAAAATTTATGAAATTCCTCATTATTGACTTAAAGGCTATGGTTAAGAAAATGATGATGCTCTTGATGAAGATCTCATGGTTCCATCATCTTGAGCACCTATGACTCCTGATCTACTTAGTTAAAGCGCTGAGCAGAATGACTCAACTTGATCAAGGATTCTTGCTAGCCGCTTCACAAGGAAACCTTATATAAAATGAGATTATTATTTGTCTAATGGGACACTTTTAAGTCCATTTTGGCTAATAGAGGGTTTTGTGCCATATCAAATATATATTATATTTCACACCTGATGGAGGAAAGCTATTTTGGAATATATAAGCTACAACTATACTCCTAATTTAATAGTGTCATTTGATGACAAATCACCTAGTCAGAAGGCTCTAGTTGTAATTATAATTTATGTCAAAATCACGCGGATGAAGAACACATGTCATGTTCTCAGTGAGGTGAAATTTATTGAAAGTGAATATAGTGATGTAGTTAATTTGATATTAGCTCTTTTGTGAGTTAGAGCATTTTTAAATTATCACAATTGATAAACAATTGTTGAAGGCAGATTGGATTTTACTTTAAGTATTAGATGATAAATTTTTATTTGAATATTTTGGGTTTAAGTCAATCAAGTAATTTTGTTAAGAGTGGGTAGTTCAATGTGATATTTAGAATTCTTAGATCATTTTGACGGTCATATCCCCTCCAGTTCAAGTCTTCAATCAGTATGGCCATTATCGAGGTATAGGCCTTGTCTACTCTGCTTGTTTGTAAATGGAGGTTCGGATTTATATTGTTTGTTTAAATATCACATAGGTTTATTTAAAGATTCATCATATTATAAGCCCCGTCAACTTTACCTTCATTCATAGTGGATCAAGTCTGAAGTTAAAACATATGATCATATTTTTGGTCTTGAAAGAGGGAGTTTCTAATTTTGACTATGAAATTTCTTGATTTAGGGCTATGATGGCCATATGTAGATGTGAAAATGAATTATTCTAGTTAAGAGTGAATGTTTAATTTTGTGATCAGACATGTCTAACTCCCTTTCTTATAAAGGGGAGGATCAGACTGAATGGAGGTTCTATTTATTGCTCAGGAGCGAGTTTTCAAGTTGCTTCTAAGTATTTTGTAGCTTCATTTAAGCTTGACATTTGTAAATCTATTTTTTTATTTTTTTCAAGCTTTAATGGTTTTAGATTTCAATTTATTTTGATTTTATTTATATATTTTAAGCTCGTTTATTACTTTATTTGGTTTTGTTTAAGTTTTGTATAAGCGAGTGAATTTTGGCGATCTTGGCATCGTTTTTTGAGTAGATCGGTATGTCGAGCACTGCTATGCCTAAAAAGGCATATATGATTGGTGTTGTATGACACCGCAACCCAGGGTCTTCAAACCCATCATGCTTAAAAAAGTATGCATGAGGTTTCTTTTACTTACAAAGAAAAATAATATGCATAATGATGTCTTCTCATCACGTCGAGATAATGCACACGAGTGTTACCTACTACACTTAAACAAGCGTGTATAGGTTTTAGGTACCTGCACCAAAACATCACAACAAAATTTATCTAAAGAATACTTAATACACATGTGATGTTCTATTTTGCATCATTTATACTTTTTAGTAATTAGTTGGGACCTTAACAGGGAGAGCACAAAATTTTTTTGAATATGTTAGAGAGAATAAAATTGGAATGGCAAAATTTTTAAAATAAACATGGTTAAAATCTTAATTAGCGGACGCTTAAAAAAAATTTAAAAATATGTCGCTTGCATTAAGGTGCCTTAAACGAATATAAAAAAAAAAAAAAAAATTCGACCAGATTTTGATCACGAAATGTCGTTATCTAATTCAAACTTGATCGGAATCGGCAGAAATTACTAATGCTTTCAGAATTGAGATTTTGACGCTTGCATAAGAAATTTAATTCAGTTTGCAGATTTATGATTTAAATTATATATATATATATATATATATATATATATATATATATATATATATATATATATATATATATATATATATATATATATATATATACATGAACCCTATATATAAGCTCTATTTTTAAAACAAAGGAAACTCAACTAAAGGACAATTTATGATATTCTACCAAGTTTCACATATATGTATGTATATTTTATATGAAGATAATGTACATTAATTTTTATATAAGGAGATTTCTTTCTTTTGATGTCGACCATGAATTTCTTGTTTGATAGACTTTTGACATTAAAAAAAAAAAAATAAATGTGGTGAATGCCTATTTTATTTTATGTTTTTTATTTTTTAATTTTTTTTTTTTTTGTAGCGTAAAATTTGTCAAATAATCACATATAAACCTTTAAATCATCAGAAGACGCTATCCCCTGTCGACGCTTGTATGACTTGAATACGTTGAAAAATGTGAGTCAAAGATCTACCGGCAAATGTTAAATAAGGTTCCCACATTGACACGGATGCAAAGAAGTAAGCCATGAACTATACAGATCTTGAACAATTCTGCTAGAAATTAATAGATATTATGGTTCATAGAAAGATAAATATTTTATGTGTTCAAGAAACTAAATGGGTCGAGAAGCCAAGGAGATTGATAGTTTAGGTTTTAAACTTTGATTCAAAAAGTCGAACTAAATGAGTAGGAAGTGATTAGATAAAAGTTTGAAGGATAATGTTATAAGTATTAATAGAGATAGAATTATCTTTAAAGATTATTGTTGATACTAAGATTATCAATATTATGTTTCTATGCCCCTCAAGTAGGTTTGGAGGTGTTCAAAAGAAAAATTTTGGAATGAATTAAGGATTAATACAAAGATACCTCAAGAAAAAAAATATTTATCGTGAGATTTAAATGGACACGTTGGTAGAGTGAAGAAGTATTCATGATTATGGATTTAATTAAGAAGAATGATTATATATTGATTTTTCTTATTGATTTTAATAATACTTTATTTAAGAAAAGAGATAAACATATTATTACTTATAAAAATGGATCTAAGAAAACATGATCGATTATTTTCGATAAGAAAAATAGATCGCTTAGATCAGAAAGATCAGAAGGCCATTCCAAGTGAAATTTTAAGTACCCAACATCGACTATTAGTTTTAGATTTTAAGATGGTTGAAGATAAAAATAAACTTAAATTATCATCCAGATTAGATGGACATTTAAAGAACACAAATAAAAATATTTTAAGAGCTACAAGAAAATTATAATTTGGGATCGTTAAGGAATTAACGCTAAAAAAATATCGTAAATTAAGTGCTAAAGATGCTTGGAGAATCAAAAGGAAAAGCTTTTTAATAAGAAATCGGTGGCAAAGAAAAGATAAGAAATAAAAAACATTGTTATAAAACTTATGTAAAAAACCTGAGAATTGGGAAAGATATAAAGTGGTTGTAGAGATTCTAAGAAAGAAATATATGATGCAAAAAATTTAGTTTAGTGATTTATACAATGATACACCAAAGAAGGTGAAAGATGTATGTAAAGTTAACCAAAGAGAGATAGAGAAGAAAAGACATAGCTCAAGTGAGAGTAAAGGATGAAAATAATAAAGTGCTTTTTAGAAAAGATATCAAAAAAATAAAGGTGGATGAGGTATTTTGATAAACTTTTCAACGAAGATGAAAGTGATTGATTTTAGAACCTTAATACCTAAACAAAAATAGAGAATTTCATTTTTATCGTCAGATAAGAATCAAGTTAGGAAGCTTTAAAGAAAATGAAATGTGGAAGAGAGACCGATAATATTCCAATAAAATAAAATGTTTAGAGATCAAGGAATTTCTTGGCTTACAAATCTTTTAATGTTATTTTAAAGACTAAAAGACGATGAGTGGAGAAAGAGTTGGTTCCTATATTTAAGAATAAAGGTGATGCACAAGAGTGCAAATTATGAGGAATTAAGTTAATGTGCCATACATTAAAATTATGGGAGAGAGTAATTGAGCATATTTACGATGTGATACGTAAGTTTCTCACAATCGCTTGGTTTCATGCCGTAGATCTACTATGGATGCTATACATTTGTTAAGAGGTTTGATGGAGAAGCATAGAGAAATAAGAAGGATCTACATATGATATTTATCGATTTAGAGAAAGCTTATGATAAAGTCTCAAGAGATGTTCTTTGGAGAGTTCTAACGTAGAAGTTAATATTGGTTATATTCAAGTCATTATATGTATACAGAGTTACTTGTGTGTCCAAACACAAGGAGGATTGACAAATATTTTCCTATTTCGCTTGGATTACATCAAGGATCAACATTAAGCCCTTATCTTTTTTACTTTAGTTATGGATGTTCTTATGAGGCATTTACAAGAAGATGTACCTTGGTGTATGCTTTTGTCGATGACATTCTTCGATAAAGACTGAGAGGAGTCCAACGTAAACTTGAATTATGGAGGTCAACTTTAGAGTCTAAAGGTTTTCGCTTAAGTAGATCTAAAACCTAATATATGGAGTGTAATTTTAGTAGGTTTTAGTAGTTTTGTGATCAAGTCATTAATAAGAGTGAGCGAGATATTTAGGCTATATTGTTCAAAATGATGGTGAAATAGATGGAGATGTTATTAGTAGAATTCAAGTTGGATGGTTGAAGTGGAGGAATGCATCCTATTATGTGATAGATAAAGTTCCACTTAAACTTAAGGAAAATTTTATAAGATGGTGGTAAGACCGCAATGACTTATGGTGCGTAGTGATAAAAAAAAGCGTAAAATTAAGTTAAGTATTCTGAGAGATGAGGATGCTTTCGGGTGGATGATTAGGCTTTACTCTTAGAGATAGAATACAAAATATGTTCGGAAAAAGTTGGAAGTTTAAATTGCTCGATGGTAGATAAGATTGGAGAAGTGCACTTAGATGGTTTAGTAGCATAAAGCGTCGGTAGTCAGATGACGATTAGGGAAGTAGATCATTAGATTTGCTATGTTAAGAAAGGTAGAGGTAGACTAAAAGATTTGGTTAAGATGTATAAAAAATGATCTTAGTATCTTGAATTAAATGAGAATTTGACATATAATAGACCTGATGGCGAAGGATTCATGTGGAGGACTAGTGGGATTAAGGCTTGTTGTTGTTGTTGTTGTATTTTTTATTTGTTCACTTTATAAATATATGAGATAAATTCTCATGAAATATAGAGTGAATTATTGAATTTTGAATGCTTAGTAGTTTGAATATTGGAGAATTTTGATGTGTTTGTTCTTTATCTTAGTGATATTTTATTATTTAGACTATTTTTAAAAATATAGAAATGTAAAAAAAATTAAAAATATTTTTAAAATAATATGTAGGTTATGATCACATAGGATCTATTGATCCCATAAATTTATTAAATAAAGAAATGTGGCTACATAGAAAATATAAAGCGATCTTAGAAACGTACATTATATCAATCTATATGTATCAGAGTACATCTAATGAATGTCTGCGTGGTGGAAGTTACTTCACGGAGGTATAATGTCGCATTAGGGGCATGTGTAATCTTTCTTGATCATCATCTGATCCGGTGATGTCTTTCGTGTCATCGAGAGGTGTAACATCGATATCTCTGCGATGGTCTGGCGAAATATAGAATTCTTGCATGCATCGTGGCATGTATTCTGAGGATGGGTGAGGATACATGGAAGAACTGACTGCCGGGCTGAAATGGTGAACATGCCTTCTGGTTGGAGTCTGTGGTGTATGGGTATAGTGTATGGCACATCATGGAAGATGGACTGCGAATCACAGCATGTAGGCGAATGTGGCTGCATAAGGCTGGCATGCCGTCTACATCTTCTGTATCGATATGCATGTCCTTATTAAGTTTCTGCATAATTCCTCATAAGTATTGATCGAATCTTTGAAAATCGATGTCCATATCTCTCCCAAAATAAGGCGAGAATATATCTGCGTGTCCAAGATATGTTTCCTGTGGAGACAAAGAAATTATGTTGTCTAAACATATAAATTTATGAATAGCATAAAATTTTTTTAACACTTACCATCGGTCTCTCTCAGACGAGGATAGTAGGTGGTCGGTATGGTGAACTAGCATGTATAAGGAGGCCCGGGATCGATACCACCTCATATCCTCTAGGGTCAGCTGCGTGGAGCACCAACAACAATGGCATCGTGCGGCCTCCCATTGTAATATGTAAGCTTTGGTACTCAAACCGGTCAACGTCGGCTTTCCCGTCCATCGACTTCTGAAATGAAGGATCTATAGGATCTATTATCAGGTGATAGCGAGCGCGCGATGAGGGGAGACCACTCAATCGCTTCCAGATCAATGGAACCCGACCATATCTCACGACCCGACGGACATCGCCACTCGGCGGATCTGGCGGCCATAAGGTTCCCATATCACTACTGATAGTCATATAGTAAATTTTATGTCTTATGAAATTACAAAAAAAAATAATAACCAAAAGTGCACTTGGTCATACAGCTCGAAGCAACCCATCAAGCTCGTCTGCACTTTACATGAGGTTTCATCTCCTACGGTAACCCTCGTTCCATACGCAGCCACTCAAACCCCAACTCCTGGGAAGGGTACTGATGGGTCGACCAACATGTAAATGCTCCCGCGACCATACACCGCGGTAGGTGCGGACATCATGTGTTGTAAAACGGTCTTGTTGCCTCATTTCTATATAAGTGTGCCAACCGGGTGATCAATCTTTGAACTTGCTAAATAATGTCGATCCTCAATAGTGGTAAATGCGGAGATGTACCTCGACGGGCGTATCGGCATGAGGAAGCATCATGGTGAGCATGTATGCGGCGACATGCATCGAGCTTCGACATCGACATATCAAATATGAATCCACGAAGAATGTCCAGCAACCGTAATGGCATGCAGTGCGTCTGCTTGCCCCATCTGAAATGTAGGCGTCAAATGTGGTGAATGGGATCGTGGTATAGGACATCGGGCGGGATGTCTCCGTCAATCGTCCTAATCCGACCATGAAAGCCATCGTCACCCTCTCCGGATTTGCCACCTCGGAGGTCAATCCGAACACCAAGGATGGCTACGTCTGCGTGTTGTCATCTCACCAACCATTAGATGAAATGTGTGTTGCGTGGTGACCCTCAAGTGAGCAAGTGGTGATCTAGTCGAGTCTTTTACTGAAACATGTAATCCAACTTCGTGGTCCATCCATGAGCAGGGGCAATTCTTGGTCATTCAGCGATCATAAGTAAATGTGAAGCGACCTCGAGGTATCTGCATAAGACAAAGTGTATGTATCATCAGAAATTTACATCTGCTATGTCACAAATAGTACAATAACATACCATATCGGTGTGTCGCCGTGTCTTCCGGCCGCGATGCTCGGATGCACCTCCAGGGGTGCGGGGCCATAATCGACGGGGCTCGTCACGTGCGTCTGCGTCGGCCTTCTTCTTCCTCCTTCGCCATATTACACGAAAATTTATTGTTCGGTTAAATGCATTCAATTTCATATGTATATGTAGCGATATGTAAGGTATTACAATTTTTATTTCATAAAATCTACAAAGATACGGAAAAAAAGAAAGCAGTAAAACACGTAAAGTAAAATATCTGACAATGTCTGGATCAGTAGGAAACACACATAGGCACGAAAACACTAGCATTTAAAGAAACATTCCATTAAGGATCAAACTAAGAAAAACAAATGACCACATACTGATAGCTCGAAAGAAAAAATGTACAATCAAAGTTCTCGGTCTGAGAAAGGAGGCGGTGCGGAGTACAAGTAAAATATATGCGACAAAATACTAATGTCGCCTTTGTGGAATGAGTCTGTTATGCCGGATTTTTTGCATAGACCATATTACTTTGATCATTGTATGTTCTCGTCCATTGTATTTGTATATCTCGGGTCACTCGGTCCAACATTTGGTGGTGTAAGATCTGTGTGTTGACCGTAAATACATTAACCATCATGGCGATCGGGGATAACATGAAATTGAGGTATGTTTGGCGTACATCGTAGAGTAGTAAGGAGAGCGTAGTCTGTATTAGTTTATGATTGTCCCAATGACATGAGGACATGGAATATCAAGTTGGGGCATGCGTGCTCTGGTGATTGATCTTACGCCGAAGCGAAACGGCGGACATTGTGGACAGTGACCGGTCGTTTATCGTGTGGGATGAGCATCTTCTTGCTCATTTCTTTGCGGTGAGCCGCTTGGAGCAAATAAATCATTCCGGATCAGTCGGCGGTCGAGTCTTTTGTTGAAGGCGATACCAGTTATAGAAAAGTGATGCGATTGGTAACCGCGTGCCCTCTTTAACACGTTGAAACACTTTCGTTGGTTGTAGTGCGTAACCGATGTCCTGATATACTGCATCTCTCTAGCGGCCACTCTGCGACTTACGGTTTGATATTCTTGATATCGTCATATAGCGTGTGTAAATGTGGATGTCGGTTGTATTCTGCACATACATTTTACGGCACATGAACTTCTACGTATCGAATTCCCATTATTTTGCGCCTTCTTGAAATTTTCCACGAGGTGGCGTAAGCGGTGGCGATGTTTTGCCCGATGTAGATTCTCACGGCATCCGCGCCAATCGAATCGGTCGAAATAATGCATAAATCAGTGCGTGTGCATATAATTGGAGAAGTCCAAGTCTTGTCTAATAAAGCGGTTCATTGCATTCACTTGTGATAGCAAATCACGGAGAACAAACCAAACCATTATTCGATACCAACGATTAGCGATGTATACCGTATTTTTTGATAGGAAAGTACCATCAAGACTTCGACTGGTCTGCGATTGCCAACTATGGATGGTCAAAGCCCGAGAAAATGCGTTGAAATCGACCGGGAATGCTTGAATTACGTGATAATAGGCATAGCGAACCATGGTGATCCAAATGAAGCGATATCTTGCCAAATATAGTTTGTATAGCCCGCGTGCATCCATGCTTTCATATATGAAACTTCGATATCAAACTTTGAGTCCATTCGATTAATAATTTCCAGGTTTCAAGTCAAGTGACATCGATAACGGGTTGGATGTAATGTAATAAATTGTGAGGTGCATTACTATGTCGGCATTGAATGAGAACATGTGTGTGACGCCAGAAATCGCATACCAAACTCTTGCTTGCCGGCATGTAGGCGCCTGAAACATGGCTGTTAGGATTATTGCTATAAATCTGGTGTCATTGAACCTCAGTTTTATTAGAATCACATGTGACATATTCCACATTATTTGTGATTGACCACCTTGTAAACTTTAGGTGTCTCTTATCATGGAAACACATTCCGGTTAGTTTGGAATAAAATTATCTTCTAGGAAAAGCAATTTGATGGGAGACCATCAAAGTTTAGTTCTTCATCCATTGTTGGGTTGGTGACAAGCTTGAGCAGTATTCATTATTACATGTTCTCCTCAAAGATTATTTTGTTAGAGTAATCTCTTAATATTTATTTGGTTCGGCATTTGGATCTTGTTCTTCCCATCTCACCCACATTATCTCGTTCACGTTACGGATATTGTTTTGTAACCCTCATCCCGGTTTACGGAGGAGCCACTCATCCAACGATCATCCATATTTGGAAGTTGAAGCCATATGAGTAGCGAATAGGAAATGAATATATACACATCTTCCTTCTTTGACATATGAATGTAGTGTTTTTGGTTAAGGTGAAAATTTGAAGATAAACAAGCAGTTCAAACAAATTACCTATGATGTGTCTTTGTGGCGGTAAGTGGTGTTGAAGTTTCAATTGCGAATTCATCTGCGTATAATCATGCGTTTGAATGAGTTTGTTTCATTTCAATTTCAACATATATGACGGGTTGTATGCAATTCTTTGCATTGATGGCAGAAACTTAATCTATTTAGTGGTGTAATGGCTGGCACCGGAGGGAACTACATATGAGATTAATCACGAATCGTCGAATCAGCGTTTAGTGAGTGATTGATCTTGAAAATTCTTAAAATTGCGACGAGAAATTAATATAGTGATTTTTTCCGTATATCGTAGGGAAGAAATCTCAGACACTAAGTTACATATCTGGACATCTTGTGCTTGAACTCATTTTAGAATCAAATATGTGTCGAAGTGAAAATCTTTGAAGCGGACTTTAAGTTAAATTTAAATTAATGGTTATCTTATAAAACACAAATGACAAATAATTTATGATTTGCACAAAGCTGAAGTAAATGCCAAAGTTTTAACGGTTCTCATCCATTTGAATTCTTAGAAATCATCAGTTAGTTAAAATTAACTATTAAACAAATAATAACTACAATTATATTTTTAAAATCATAATTAAATCAACTACCATTAAAATAAATAAATACTAAACTATTAAATTAGCTTAACTCAAATCATCATCAAATAAACCTAAACCAATTATCGATCAACCAAACTCTATCGGAAATTATAAATTCATAACTCATTACATTCTCAAATATTAAGGTTGCTATATTTTGGGATACACCCACTAAATAAATTGCGTTAAAAAGGCGGTCAAAAGAATTAATCACATTCTTATATAATCACTTTTAACAACAAAAAAGCGGATACTTAGAGATACATGTTAAAATAGCAAAGTAAGTGTCACATTCCTATAACTCACTCTAACTCCAATCTCTACATTAATATGCGATAATCATTTCACGAATATTATACCTAAAATACTAAAATAAGTTAGATCCATGATATGTGTCTAAACATAAATACAACAAATCGTGTCACATATGCATATTACCCGTTTATTTTGAAAAAAAAAAAAACCAAAATACCTTTTTCCAAAATGGCGGATCCGGTACGGGCGGCGGGATCGAGGCTAACGGACTATGGCCGTGATGGTGGCCGGCGGTAGCGAGGCGGCAAGCTTAGTTTCGTCGAGGGAGAAAGCGAGTGAGAGGGCCGATCTCTCGGTTCATGATTGTTTTAAAAAAAAATCATTTAAGCCGGTCGCCCGTTAAGAGGCGGCGTGCAATCGCCGTTACGGTCGGCGTCGGTCGCGTTAAGCAGGCGGATCTTTAAATTTTTTTTCGCGTAATCCATTAAGATTTTAACTATGCTTATTTTAAAAATTTTGCCAATTGGAATAGATGATGGTCTCGGCTCAACAAAAGAAATGGAGGGAGGAAAGAGGGCTCCTTGGTGGCTTGGGTAGGTGAGGCTATTTTGGGCTTAGACTTGTGAGTAGGGAGGTGAGGTTGTAGCTAGGAGTCGTACAAACCTCAACTTGAGTGAGGATGCCAAGAGGAAGAATTGGACAGGTACTCATGCTGGAGAGACAAAAGATAGTGGGGCTTTAGTTTGGATTAATTTGGGTGCCATCAAGAAAGGAAAGGAACTCAACGTGAGAGTTAGTGGTTGCAAGAGAGAGTGGAATTTGGTTGGCACTCAAGAATGGGATCGGGACGAGCCAGGTGGTGCTCAAACAGAGAGGAATTGTCAGGGGCTTTTGGCTAGTGAGAATTACATCCCAGAGAGGAGCAGTGATGTGACTTGTGCTAAAGATGAGATTTGAGAATGAGATGGATGTGGGAGGTGTGGTGAGAATGGGAGGGATTGTGTGGGCTTCTTGCTCGACGTGCATAGCAAGATGGCGTAGAGGGGGTGCTTGATTTGGCATGGCGTGACAGAATGAAGAGAGGAGCTCACTGGACGGGACTCCGTAAGTGATTGGGAGAGGGATTGTGGGAAGGAGAGAGATTGGTGTGTGAGATAGAGAGGGGATGAGAGAGAGGTTGCGAGAGGGAGAGATGGGAACGAGGCTGTGGCCTTGGCTTGATCGAGCGAGTTGTGGGATGGCATCTAGAAAGAGAGTGAGAGATAGAGAGAGATCGGGGATGAGAGTTGTGTATATGTGAAAATTTTTTGTTTCTTAAAATAAAAAAATCTATCCCTCATCATTTTGTTATTGTAGCACTATAAGACATGATAAGATTTGGGTGGTGAAACAAATAAAATAATACTTTATATATTTTTCTAGTATAAGTATATATATGTATATATTCATTTAAGTATGATTTAATAGATAAAATAATTTATTTAATATCTTGATTCAATTTCATTTTTCATTTTCAGCTCATTTCATCATTTTCATATTTTTAAATAATAAGAGGAGAGGCATATCTTATATATATATATATATATATATATATATATATATATATATATTAAATCCTGTATTCATATTGCAATCAATCCTATCAGTAAAGGCAAACCCTTTTTTTTTGTATTCAGACTTAATTTAAAGTTAATCATATATATATTGTAAGTATTTACTCATTGTTTAATCATAATCAAACTAGTAATTTTCACTTAATTTTAATTTTGATTTCGGCTTAATTTTAATTTAAAGATCTCCACAATCGTTGTCCTCACTAAATTCTCATAATTAACGGTAATCAAAATTATTTCTTCACCTCATGCACAAATATCAATTCTCCTTTTTTTAAACTTATTTCTCGTGCTCATCAATTTTGCTTTCGTAATTGAACTATGAGATATATATATATATATATATATATATATATATATATAATTTTCATGACAGCAAGAATCTTTTCTATGACTGTTTTTTTTATTTGCATCGTGAGAGCATTTGATGCAGCTTGTCTCTCAAGAAGAGATAATTGTTTTTATTTTCTTTTTTTTGACGGTTTTAATCCATGCAACAAGTCCTGACCTTAACTCATGTGATACTATAACTGTAGTCTAATGTTTTTGCTGGCCCAATTAGTATTATTACATACCAAATATTAAGGTCAACATTAAGCGCTTATCACATTTCATGATCCTCATCCCTATGATCTCCAACCCTATATTTATTATTTATACTTAGATTCACTTTACATCCGATCAAATAATCAAAAAGATCTCTTTAATTTATTTTATAATTAACCAAACAATTATAAGTATGTCAAATACATTATATTTGAAATACATATATTCTAAATACTTATAAGCAAATAAACCCTTAGTGATTTTGCATATATTTTTTGTTGCACCATTAAATTGTTAAAACTGCATTTTTTTTGTTGCACCATAGTGGGATAAAGGCTTGTTGTTGTTGTTGTTGTTTGTTTTTCACAGTTGAAAGTGTAGATCATGATGCTAGTGTAGACATTTGGAGCTTGGGCGTGCTATGCTATGAGTTCCTATATGGTGTGCCTCCATTTGAGGCCAAGGAACACTCAGATACTTACAGAAGGTAAGCTTAATTTTAGTTTTGCTCCTCTTGTAGTATTCAAAATATCTATTAGCATTCTCAAAACGTAGAATCATTTCAACCAGCTTTACTTATGCAGTGGATGTTCATATTGGTTTCAGTCGTAGTTTAAGTTTCAGATGCCAACTAGTTTGGTTTTTTATCCTACCAATGGGATATTAATTAACAAAGCTCGCTTGTTCAGTTTCAGCAAGCTTTTTGTTTTGCCAATCCTTTCAATTACAATCAGCCAGCTTTTTTGTCCCTTCTCAGTTTCCTTTTCTTACATGGAAATTTAACCAGTGATTCGCAGCATATCTTCTCCTGATCTCATCGGAAATGTTCAAATTTTAACGGCTTTCAGTTTCCTCTTTTTTAATTGCTTCCTAACTATTTGCATAAATACAAATGGGGATGTGCATTATTTAGTTATAACTGGAAAGTCAAATCGAACCAAATTTTTGGACGAGTTGGCTTACTTTTTGAAACCAGTGGCTAGAATATTGAATTTAATTAGTAGAATATTTAGTTTTTGGATTTTAGATTCATTGGTGAATCAAAATTTTGAATAAAACTAGAAAATCAATTAAACAGTTATAAATTAAAACTCATTTTACAATTCATATTTCCGATTTTGATTCAGCTTCGCAATTCAGACTTTGAATTTCATGATTCGATGTCTCATATTTGACTATTAAACACTTATTAATAAAATCAGCTTAGGATTCCTAATTTATTTCCTGTTTTCAGATTTTCTAACTTCACTATTCTGCTTTTGCGATAACTTCAATTTATCTAAAATAAAACTAAAATAATCAGATCAAATTATTATCATTTTGGTTTGATTCTACATTCTATTTGGTCTGTTTGATCTAAATCTTGAAGCATACAAAACTAATTAATTATATAAATTTGCCATTCAAAGTATTCAAATCTATCAAATGCACACCTCTAAATACATGTAATAAACAATGTGTTGTAATTTGGATGCAGAATCATCGAAGTTGATCTGAAGTTTCCTTCAACTCCCATAGTGTCCCCAGCTGCAAAAGACTTGATGAGTAAGGTAAGATACCCAACCTTTCAACTATATATAATCGACCTCTTTTCTTTCTTTTTTCTTTTTATTATTATTTTTTAAAATTTCAGTTCATCTAAGAAGCTCGTTATCTTCTTGCTCAGATGCTCGTTAAAGAATCCTCACAGCGTCTGCCACTCCACAAGCTACTTGAGCATCCATGGATCATTCAAAATGCTGATCCTTCTGGTATTTCTTGAAACCTTTTTTTTTTTTTTAGTATACAGGTGAGGCCTTGAGACATCAATGAAAGTAGCAGCGTAGGAATCCATTCAGCTGATTTTAAAAATATGCTGTCTTTGTACTGTTGTAGAACTACAGCTTCTCGTATTTTGAAATTTGTTTAGTTCAAGGGGTCTCCATTCACAGGTGTTTTGAAGTAGAGTTGACATATAAATAAATAGATTAATTAAAACACTCCGTGCTATATTAAGTTTTCCAATGAGAGATATTGATGATTAAAGTAAAATCAGTAGAATTTCAAACAAACAGAAAATTTAACAAGCTACACTCATGGCATGGCTCGATTAGATTAGAGCTTGTTTATAATCATTTGATGAGTTATTCAAAAAATTTGAGCACTTTTGTAACTACTCGGTAGTTAATAAATAAGCTTGAATAAATTGTTTGATTCATTTATATTCATAAATCATATTGTTTAAAGCTCAATTTAATGGAATAATAAATGCTTTAGATAAAATTATTTCCAGATTTTTGATCATATACAAAGAAAATACAACTTGAGCTATAACCAGGAAATTATTACTTCTCCAAAACATATCGAACATTATTAAGAAAATAACATCATTTTTATCTAATTGTATTATTAAAATGGTTTTTTTTTCATCTTTCTATATTTTATCTTTGTTCTTTTAAGTTTGGTGCGTCATTTGGAATTGTGCGAAAAAATCTGTGCTTTAATATTTCGTTTGGTTCGAGTAAAAGTAAAATTCAGTCATTTCTGTGAAGGTTAGTTTGTGTATTTGAATTTCTAATCTGTAAAATCTAGCTGTCATTTCTGGCGCGCCATAGAAGCCATATACTATTTTCTCAGCGCTTAGCTAAGTTCCATCTTAAGCCCAAGCCATGCGTAAAGTATTGCCAGCCATTGCCAACCATCATGCTAGCCATGGCCATTCCTCCGTAGCCAGATGCCATTGCAGATCCGTATAGTCTGGTGCCGTGCCATATTTGCGTCTATTCTTGCGTCATTTATATACCACATTTGCCGTGATCTCACATTTCTCATTTATCATCGTCTAATAGCATCGTAAATGGGTCGACATCCCACCGTAGATTCAAACCTTGATTTCTTTTATATTTTATCACCAAAAAAAAAAATGTGAATTTGTAAACTCAACCAAACAATTATAAAGTAATTCTTTACTATATTCTTTTACGTTGATCAGATGCAACAAAATCTTAAGCAAATCCAAATGCTCTATTAGTGCCTCTTCATTCACTAAAGTTTAACACACTTTAAGATATCAAGCCTCTTAATGTCAACTATTATGAAACATTATAAACATAGTATTCCTTTTCATGCTCTAATATTATTTGTGACGAGGTTTAAACTATGAAAAGTGGGCCAAGTTGGACTTAATAATCTAGTAGTTGAACACATTTTGAATCTACAAACTTATGAATTTAGTTGAACGGCAACCGCTAAAAAAATTAGGAAGATTTATATACATATCATTAGTTTTTATGCATTTACAAATCTAATATAAAATTGAATATTTATTTATCTAATATTTTTTTATGTTTAAAAATGTATATTTTACTTTTAAAAGTGAGCGATGATGATATTTTTTATGTGATATTGAAAATTGGAGTGTTATATATATATTGAAATTTAGATGTTAGATATGTATGTAATGTAAATTCTCTAAAAAATTCTCTAAAAAATATATATAAAGTATGTAAATTCTCTAAAAAAATATATAAAAATATTTTCACCTATTTAAAAATTACCTTGATTTGTTTCAAAAATAAATTATAAAAATAATTAAAAAAATATAAATCAAAAATATTTTTTGAAAAAAAAAACCTTGATCTCAAATAATCTCTAAGGGGTTGTTTGAGATCAATTTTGTTTTCAATTTTTTATTTTTATTTTTATATTATTTTTAAAAATATATTTGTATAGAATATTTTTTATGTGGACCTTGATCTCAAATAATCTCTAAGGGTTGTTTGGGACTAATTTTGTTTTATATTTTTTATTTTTATTTTTTTGTTATTTTTGAAAATATGTTTGTTTAGAATATTTTTTATGTGATTTTATTTTTATTTTTAAAATAAAAAAATATTGTTTTTAAAAATAGTTAAAGCATCTAAAAGATATTTTGAGTGTTTCTAAAAAAATAAGTAGAATCAAATAAGTTTTATTTTTAAGTAAATTATAAAAAAAATAAAATAAAAATAAAAAATAAAAAATATAAAATATAAAACAAAAATGATCTCAAACAACTCCTAAATTAATAAATAAGGCCAAAATATTGTTGTATCAAAATATTTAACCTCCATTATATCTACCCAAAGAGGATCTCATAATATGAGATGCATTTTTAAGGTTGTAAATAAATTAAGTACAACTAAGAAAATACTTGTTCAAGCTCAAACTTTTTTATCATATTTGAGATTCGCTCAAGTTCAGTTCAAGTTTTTAAGATTGTGTTTGCATCCAAGCTCATTTATAAAAATCCTATTCAAGCTTGACTCAATCTCAATTTAGGCTCAATTCATATTGAGATTATCGAGCCTATTAATGAGCATCTTGTTCAACAAAGTAAATATTATTTCTTCAAATATTCACTAAACTTTTTAATGTACTTATTCATTTTAATGAATCTAATTCTATTGTATTGGATTTGAAGAAATTTGAGGTATTTTTTTTTTTAAGATGAACATTAAATTTTGTTATTATTGTGTTCTTTATCTCTCTCTCTCTCTCTCTCTCTCTCTCTCTCTCTCTCTCTCTCTCTCTCTCTCTCTCTAATAAGTATTCATGTGCTATTATATTGTATGAGAAAGATACAATGAATATAAAATATGTTCATAATTCTCTTTTTTAAGAGTTTATCAAGCTTGAGATTGTTTGAGGTAAAAAATTGTATAGGGAGTTATCGATTAATGATAGATCTTTTGAGAGAGGTTTTACCTCTAATCATAGAAGAAGTCTTATATCAAGTGAAAAATAGGCGGCTGCTTTAATTTCAAGAATAAATGACACTTTTGGAAAGACTTGTGCTTCAAAAGAATGGGTAACATCTTAAAGAACACCAAAAGGAGGAAATTAGAGTAGTTTGAGGAGGCTAAAATAATGGAAGTTGAAAAAAAAGAATAAAATGCGTTATTATGTCTAAATGGAAGACCTTTCTTACAAGTATTATATAAAAATATTTTAGTTATAAATACATAGCCTTACATGAATAAAAGCGATAGCGGTCCCTTGAAACTTCTCTTGTTGTTGGTTCAACCATCAATGCTCCACTTATCCTTCAAATAAACATGTAGCTAATGACACCATATTATTCTTAAGAAATTCAATTCTAACAAAATTCTTCTTTACTCTTGATAACCATTCATCTATCCCATAAGGTTTTACTACACATTTGAAAATAATAAGCTTCATTTATTGAATTATCTATATATGCCTATTTCCACCTTCAATTCTTCTGTTAGACATTCGCTTTATGCAATATTTGTTAGTTGAGTTATTATATTGACGAACTATATCATGGTGTTAAATGTTATAACATCAACTTATTAGTGACTAAAAGGGGTTAGTGACCAAAAGGGGCATATACAGTCTGAGTGTTTTGAGTTACAAAATAAGGATAAAGCCATGGCTAATCAAAAAATAATAATATCTAGTGAAACTGGCTTTATGAAGCATCTTTATGATGTGACCTTTTTATTACTAGTATTAATGGTCGAAAGTCCTATGAGGATTGGATCCTTGATTTTGATTGTTCATTTCATATGTGTCATCACCAAGACTAATTTCAACATATGAAACTGTGACTATAGACAATGTGTTTTTGAGACACATCTTGTAAGTTATCTAGTGTTGGTATAATCAAGGTAACTATGTTTGATGATATCTTCATAACTTTAAGCGATGTTTGGTATGTCCTAAATTCAAAGATAAGTTTCATTTTCTTGAATGCCCTTGATGTCAAGGGATATATGTACACTTGTGAAAGCGGAGTTTTAAAGATTTGTAGAGCCAACCTTATTGTGATGGTGGGATAAAGGGAATCTACCAAATTGTATACTTTATAAGGTCAAATAATCATTAAAGATGCCACATTTTTTACTAGAGGTGGAGCTACTCAATTGTGGCAAATATGCTATAGGCATGTGAAGGAGAAAAGTATAATTGAATATTATAGAAGTTCTTCTCACACGCAAATCACCAAAGGATTGATTAAAGGTCTCCAAGTATTGTTTCTCAAGGAAGTAGAATGATTTCAAATTCATAGGGAGCATTCGTGGTATGAAAGGAGTCCTTATTTGTGCTTGATCTGATCTAATAAGATCATTTTAAAAAATAATCACTTTCTATTGCCAAGTCTAAGCATTATTTAGATTATACAAGTGTTTGTTAATGATTCTTCAGAGCTTTTCAGAAAGGAGAGATTGTTATATCAAAGATTTAATATTTTTAGCCTAGAAATTTATGTCAAGGTGGAAATTATTAATTTGTAACTTGAATTTCTATGGGTCTCCCTCACCTTAGTAGGAAATTATGGGCACATGGATTGAAAGCCTTTGCCATTATATTGATTTTATTATAGCATTCAGATTGTAATTTATGTGCTTTGCCTTTAGTTAGAAAGTATAAACACATGGATTGTAGCCCTCAACCATTGGATTACCTTTATTATAACTTTTAGATTGCAATCTGCATGCTCTTATTTTATTTGACCATTTAAAGTATTTCTTTATAAGGGTTTTTGCAAAAATCTATAAATGCTCCTCACCTTATTTTATTATAAGATTTATTTTCTGATCATTGAAAGATTAGTTTTGGGTTTATTCTTGAGCTACAACTTCTCTCTTTTTTAATCTTTCTTTAATTAGTGCATTTTTTTAACTTTGTCCATGATTTTTACCCTTCGTAAGAGATTTGTCACATAAAACTTAGCGTATGCTTTTTTGTGTTCATACTTTTCTAGTACATCTCTTTTTGTTATATTGTATCTTCAAGAAGCATTATTCGTGATCTTGATTTTGCTTATGTAATCTTATTTTTTAACAAATGGCATAAGACACTTTATCATAATAATATATTTATTTTGTTTCATCTAATTTTTTCTTATTGAAGGATATTGTGTGTTTATCTTGACGCAAGGCTCCACTTGCACATACACTAAGACCATCACATGTTATTCCAAAACTCTTAAGAAAATAAAATTTTTTTAACATAGTGGAAGATGTCACAAGGATCTTAATATTGTTAAAAGCTATTCCCACACTAAGGGTTCAAGTAAGGTCTTTCTCTTAAGAAGATCAATAAGGGTTGCAACAATGGTGCTAAGATCCCTAATAAATCTCATATAAAAGTAGCCAACCCATGGAACCTCCTCACATTAGTGAAATTAATAGGAATATGTCAAGCAGTAATGGCCTTAATTTTCTCATGATCACGAGGCTAAGAGAGGAGACCATAAAACCTTGATAAGTATCTTTTCAAATAGGAAGAGATATTTCTGAAGGTTAAAATATTATTTCTCCTTAGCCTTACTTGCTATAAGTGTTGATTCTCATTAGTACTAAGAATTAAGATGTCATCAAAGTAGAAAACTAATAATTTATAATGAAGAATAGTGTTTATAGGTCTTAAAATAATGTTAAAAGCATTAATTAATCTAAAGGGCATCATTAAATACCTTGGAAAGTCCATAAGGTGTATTATAAGCTATTTTTCACTCATCACTAGGTCAAATTCTATTATGATAATACCCTTTAATTCGCAAGATTAATTATAAAGAAATATATAGCATTTGAAATTAAAATAAACATAACATTAAGTTTAGGTATGTAAAGCTTATACTTGATGGTGATCTTATTTTTGGCTTTACTATTAATACATACTCTTTAAGTGCCATCTTTTTTAGGTGTTTATAAATCAATAGTAACCTTTAAGCAAAATCTTTCCAATGCAAGTCATCTAGTTATCTACTTAACACAAAACAATTTATAGGATTCATTCTATAGTGGGGTAAATTTAGCTTATAAGATTTTTTTGTGAAATTAATATCATTCTAGATATTTGTCATGGCGGGAGAATGTCAAGAAGGTTTTTAGGGGACATATCAACAAACTCAAATAATAAGTTATATACCATAACAAGTTTGTTTATCTTGAGTGTATCAAGAGTACATGAAGAATATAAAAAGTGAAGAGGTAAAAAAAAAACTCTCTAAAGATTAAAAAAATTTAATACAATCTATCTTAAAAAATATATCTTATTAGAGAGAGATTACTACATGAAAAAAAAAGAAAGAAAGAATTCCTTATCAATAAGAGTGTCATGAAAGTCAAAATGGCACTCCCATCTATAAGGGATTAAAAAAAATCAATTAGTTTGACAAACTTGGATGATAATTAAGCTATAGATTAGAAGTGGACTTATGTGGAGGTGGAGGTGAGGGATTATCTAATGGCTTCATAGAAAAAAAAATTCTATGATCTTGTACTTAGATTTAAACTCATAAGTGTTATCATGATCATAATAGTAAACATTTATGTCCTAAAACTAAGATCCTCGTAAGAGAATGCGAGTAATTTCTATAGGAAGTACATTGCTTTAAATATTATTACTTAGCTACCAACCTTATAAAGGCAAGACACTTATTGATAATAAGAAGTATGATTCACTTAATTGATATAGAAATGCTAAGAGTGAGGTTCAAACTTAATGTTTGTTCTAATTAATATTTTTAGTGGAATTTCTTTCATATAACTATCCCCACAATCACTAACTTGTGCTTCTTATCATTACATAATACATGTGTAAAAAAATAGTCCTTCTCTAATTCTTTATATCACTTTTGTCTAAATCAAGGCATATATTGCTCTTTTAAGTTTTAACTTCAAAAGTTTTGAGTCATCCTTATAAGGAGGGTTTTTAGCATGAAGCTTTTCTAAGGATCATCTTCTTAATAAAAATCTTCTTCTGAATACATAATTTGGGTCTTACACTCAATTTGAATAAGACCTTTATTATAGTATATGGAACATATAACTTCTCTAGAAGTCTTACTAATTTCCTTAATAGTGGGACTAGTGTGCGTACCATCAAGGAAAGACCAGTGTTTAACATTAGACTTATATATAGGTTGACTGCATGGCTAGGCCTTAAGTTTAGAAAAAGAGTTTAACCTCTTTTATTTTTTATTAAATAAGGAGGGTAGAATGTTTCCTCTAATGATTATGGATCTAGAAGCTCAACCTAATTCTATTTACTTTCCTATAGTTAAAAATTATTATTATGATTGCTCCTAGCCATTAAGTCATAAAAAAGATTTTAGTATTCATTGACCTAAGATGTACTTAAATTAAGGGTAAGTTGTTAGTCATGAAGTTCTTATCATAATGCCTTGAATAATATTTGTTTTGCAGACTTTTTTATTTCTAACCATGGTAAAATAGTTTACTTGGCATCTTTCCTCTATTAAAGTATTGGTTTAACAAATATTTAAATGTCTTATTAATTTAATTTAAACAAATGAGTATTGACCTCATTTTTGAGTGATGTTGATGATCATCTCCATAAATATAGGATTCAATCTAGGCACTAAGGATTTCCTAGAACTAAGACACTTATAGTGGCTAGGTGAACACTAATCCTAAGCCTAAAAGACTCAAAGGATTCAACTCCAAGATTAGACCCTAGCTTAGAATAGTTAAAGCCAATCTATCCCAAACCCAAACCAACAGTTATATCAAATAAATCCTCTAAACCAAACCAATTGGATACAAATCAAACCTCAACTATGACCAAATGATTCCAAACCTAACTTATCCAATTGGCTAAGTTGACCTAATATGACCCATTTAGGCTTAAAAGGGTTATATCCAAAATTAATTTAATCCATTTGAAATTGAACTCACACAAACTCATTTGAAACCAATTGAACTTGATTGAAGCTTGATTGTAATCCAATTGAACTAAATTGAATTAATTTGGCCCTTAATTCAAGCTAACCCAATTGAGCCTAAAGGATGAAAACCAAATTCAACCTGATTTAAGCCAAATTGAACCTATCCAAGCCTCACAATCATTCCAATCACATAATTGAACATTATAACTGATCGCTCAGGAAAAACAAACATTTGGAATCTCTCCACCATCCTTCTTTGGGATGGGTAGGAGTATATTTTTCATGAGGAAGATTAATATATATATTCAACTAGATTTTCCCTAATATTTATATTAGGGTTTATTTAGATCTGGGTTTTGGTTCCTATGGACGCAAGCCTCCATAGTTAATTACCCCTCTTAATATAATAAGAGAGAACTCTCGATTAAGGTTAGGAAAAAACATATTTTTTTGATATATATTAAAAACATATTTTTCTGATATATAATGGTGTCTATTGGTGCAGTATGACATAGATGACTATCTGGGTGGAATTTGCATGGCGAATAAGGGGGTTGGTGATGGAGGTGGGCGTTCTATCTTTTGGTGGGATTTAGAGAACTTGGGTATTGGAGGTGAGGAAAGAAGATATATTGGATTGTTAGCGCTCTCATCAAGGATTGCCAAGGTTTGGCCACCAAGCTCTCAAACCACAAGAATAGCTCAAATAATTTGTGATTGCCAAAAGATTTACTTTCATTGTATCATGGGGCTATTTATAGCCATTACAAACATATTTCGAAAGAAAAGAATTCAAAATATGGAGGGAAAGGTGGGTGGCCACATTAATGTGAAACATTAAGTTGCCTTATTATTTTATGTCATCCACCCATTTCACATGCTATTATTTTATGTGGATTCAACCATCTCACATGTCATGCTTTGAATTTTTAAATTCAAAATTTTAAACATAGAGTTTCTAGAAGAAATTTAAAAATGACATAAATAAAAAAAGATGAAATCATAAAATGGGCCTTAATAGGCTAATGGGCTAACCCTTTTTCTTTCTTGAATTTTCTTAGGCTTTAGCTTGAGATCTTATAAATGGACCTTATGCTCTAATTTTGATCCATGATGTTCTACATCAACTCCCTGATTAACTTGCTTTAGAGTTGAAATCTAAGTCTTCTACTAATTGTAGGGCTAGTCTCAAAATGGGTCAACCATGTGTCTTCAGCTGGTGGCTTATTCTTTCAATGAACTAGAAAATGATGTTTAGAAGTTGGATTAATGGGTGCTTCCTCGGTGACAATATAGTCAATTTCAAAGAAAGAGGGCTTCTGCAAGTATGGTGCTATATCTTCTACTAAAGAGTTTTACTGAACAAGTGGAGGTTTATTAGTTCCTTCATATGATAGAATATCTTCAATATTAATAACTATATGAATGAGCATATTAGTAGGCAAATCATGGTGATAAGAATTAGTTCCAATTTTTTAAAAGAATTTTAAATGGATCATAAGCTCGTGCATGTAATTTCTTATATTTAGTGGTTTGATAATGCTCAGACTAAATGCGAATAAATACATAATCAAATTCTTTATATTCTTTCGTTTAATGATTATGATTTGCCTTAGAAGCATTATTTTCATTACTTATAGTAATTTACTTTCTTATATCTTCATGGAGGCTTTGAAAATCTTTAGAAATGAGAATGCATCGAAAAATACATGAGATGGTAGGTTTTCTACATCTATTGTTGTCGGGTTTTGACCATAATAAACTATCTCAAATGGTGATTTTTTTTGTAGTTCTAGAAACATACTATTATAGAAAATTGAGATTGGTAAATATAATCCAAATTTCTAAACTTTTACTACCAAACATCAAGCGAAATTTTCAAAGGTATGATTGACTACTAGTTTGTCCATCTTTATAAGTGAAAAAGAAGAAATTTTAATTTGATACCTAATAATTTCTATAATATTTTCCAAAAATATGAGGCAAATTTAACATCTCTATCAGAAATAGTGGTTAAAGGGAGACCATAGAGTCACACTATTTTCTTAAAAAAATAATTTGGCTATATAAGAAGCATCATTTGTTTTTGAACAAGGAAAAAATGAGCCATTTTTGAGAACCTATCCACTACAAGAAAAAAATGCTATTATGTCCTTGAGCTATCCTACGTAATCCTAGAATAAAATCCATTGATAAGTCTTTCTAAGGTTTATAAGGAATAGGTAAAGTAGTGTATTGTTTTGACCTTTATTTGATAGTTTTAGCCTATTTACAAATTAAACATCGAGCCACTAATTTTTGAACATCTCACTTTAATGAAAGCAAATAAAATCTATTTTCTAATAAATATATGGCCTTATCCTTTCCAAAAATGACCAGCTACACCTCCAACATGTAGCTCGGTGATAAGAAATTCTCTAAGAGAAGATTGAGGAATGCATAGTTATTTTCCTTTATATAAATATCCATTTGTTATCAAGAATGTTCCTTGTAAAGTTATTAGTTTATCTAGGTATTTAAGATAAATTAGGTGAAATTCAGGGCACACAATATAATCATCTTTAATTCTATCAAATCCTGAGATTATCAATTCTAAAGAGGAAATCATTAGGCTATCTTGGATAAAGCATTACTAGATTTATTCTTAATTCCAGGCTTATGCTTTAGAACAAAAGAATAGTCTTGCAAAAATTCAACCCATTTTGCATGCCTATGACTTATTTTTCGTTGAGTATTAAAGAATTTTAAGGCATGATGATCAAAATTAAGTATAAATTCTCTATGTAAGAGATAGTGTTGCCAATGCCTTAAGGATTGAATTACAACATAAAACTCCTTATCATAAGTGGAATATCATTGTTTGGCTTCATTTAACTTTTCACTAAAGAATGTGATATGATGATTCTCTTGACTTAAAATTCCACTTATTCCAATCCTGAAGCATCGCATGTCACTTCAAAGGCTTTGGAAAAATCAGAAAGCCTAAGGATTAGTGTAAAAGTGATAAGAACTTTAATTTTCTCTAAGGCCTTTGTGCATTAAGAATCCAACAAAATTTATCTAATTTTAGTATATCAGTTATTGGAGCAACAATGGTACTAAAATTCTTGATAAATCTCTGATAAAAAGTGGCTAAACCATGGAAGTTTCTAACTTCAATAAAACTTTTAGGTGATGACCAATCTAAGATTATTTTTATTTTAGAAGGACTATGTTTAAGTTCAGTAGTGGATATAATAAAGCCTAAAAGATTACCTCGCTTGCAAAAGAAACACTTTTTTAAATTAATGTATAATTTCTCTTATCTAAGTATTTCAAAGACTTTTATAGTGTTGTATGCTCATTTTCACTTGGACTAAAATCATAGAATATCATCAAAATACCACCAAAATTTACCTATATATGGTTTAACAATAGTATTCATTAATCTCATAAATGTGCTAGGAGCATTTGAAAGTCCAAAGGGCATGACAAGCCATTCATAAAGTCCATCAGGAGTCTTAAAAGCTGTCTTCCACTAATCTTCTGATCTAATCCAAATTTGATGATAACCACTTTTTAAATCAATCATTGAAAAAAAATTACTCCTAAGATTAAATTTAACATATCATCTAATCGGGGAATAAGAAACCTATACTTGATACTAATTTATTTATTGCCCGACTATCAACACACATTCATCATGTTCCATCTTTTTTTGGAGTTAATAAAGCTGGAACCGCATAAGGGCTAAGACTCTCTTAAATAAAACTCATTTTTAATAATTCCTCAACTTGTCTTTTAATCTTAACATGCTAGGGTTCATCCTATAATGGGAAGATTAGGAAGTTGAATCGAAGAACTCAATAGCATGTTGAATGTCTCTTAGAGGAGGTAGCTCATCAAGAAGCTCATTGGGTGTAATATCTTTAAAATCGAAAGAAGAGAGACCACAACATGTATGTGAGTCTCATTAGTTTATTTGACTTTTATACATGTAATAAGTGAAGGAAGAAATGGATCAAAAAATTCTTTTGTAAGGATCCAAAATCTATTGTCTCTATCTTTGGAGTCAAAGAAGGAAGAATAGATGTTTTAAAGAAAGAATCAGAAATGGTAGTATTAACTCTAATAGTAGGATTTTTTATAATAATTAATTGAAGTTTGTCATTTTATTTCAATAGGTGCTTAGGTTGCAAGTCAGTAGTTTTTTGTGTGGTGCTATGGAGGGTTGTTTTTCTACTACTTGGTAGGAGTTTAATAGTCTTATTATTATGTTTAAAAATATAAGTATTTTCCCTACCATAGTGAATAACATTCATATCATATAAAGGTCATCCTAAGAGAATATGGGCAATATCCATAGGGAGAACATCATACCAAATTTGATCCTCATAGCTTCTTATTTTAATTGGAACTAAACATCGATTGGTGATGGGAAGAGATGTATGATTTACTTAGCTAACATGAAATGGTTCAGGGCGAGGTTCAGATTTTAGGTTGACTCGAGTTAAGGTGTGTGTTGAAATGACATTCATAACAATTCCTCCATCTATAACTAATCTACATATCATTTCATTGCACAAATCATACATGCTAAAATGTTCTTTCTCCAATCTTCTGTCTCATTTTTAATTACAGTAAGACATCTCATCACATTAACCTGAGGGTCATCAGTTAATTTTAATTCTTCATTAGATAATGGGTTTTCATCATAAACTTCTTCTAGATTATCATCTATTGGGTTTTAAACTTCTTCTAAAAATAAGATTTGAGCTTTACATTGATTTTGCATATGACCCTTTTATGATATTTGAAATATATTTCCCTAAGTTCTTAGAGCTCCCTTCAATTGAAGTTTTAAAGGGGGGCCATTTGGATGGGTGGGTCTAACAATAGATTTATAGGATGAAATGGAATGTACTTGACTTTTAATTTTAAAGATGAAAGTTCTATTTAGCTAAAATCACCAAGTTTAACAAACTTATATTATTATGCATGCAATCTTGTTTTATTTTTAATGCAATGAAAAAAATGCTCAAATTTATCAAGCCTCATTTTTTTTTAAAGAAAATAAGTTATCATAAGTTAATCGAGAAACTTCTAAAATTAATCATAAGTAACAACAAAGATAATAAAATAAGCAATTAGATTTTGATTTGCACTAATGGGTTGTTTTTTAGGTGAAACACTATCTCACTAAGGTGTTCTCTTATTTTTTATTTTTATTTATTTTGGATTTTCGGCAAGTTCACACTAAAAAATGACTAAATTATGTAATGAAGCTTACTAATTAGAATTATATGCTATCACCAAGAACTTACAAGCAATATATATCTTTCCAAGCTATTAATATATATTTAAACTATCATTTAAAAGAAAATTAATTTCACAAGAAAGACAAGTCCACCACTTGAGATACTCCCTTTGTTGAAGCAAACTTTGACCCAATTTTCCTTCTAGCATACCAAATTTGATGGATGTGGCCATTCTATCATTTGGTGAGATTGAGAGAACTTAGGTATTGGAGGTGAGGAGAGAAGATATGTTGGATAACTAGCGCTCTCACTAAAGATTGCCAAGGTTTGTCCACCAAGCTCTCAAACCACAAGAACAACTCAAACAATATATAATTGCCAAACGATCTCCTTCCATTCTAGCATGAGGAATATTTATATCCATTATAAACATCTTTCAAAAGAAAAGAATTCAAACATGAAGGGAAAGGTGGGTGGCCACATTAATATGAAACATTAAGTTATTTTATTATTTTATGCCATCCACCCATTTGACATGCTTTTATTTTATGTGGATTCAACCACCTCACATGTCATGCTTTGAATTTTTAAATTCAAAATTTTAAACATGGAGTTTCTAGAAGAAAATTAAAATTACATAAATAAAAAGATGAAATCATAAAATGGGCCTTTGCGTTAATGGGCTAAGCTCTCTTTCCTCAATTTTCTTGAATTTTAGCTTGAGATCTTGTAAATGGACCTTGAGCTCTAATTTCTAGATCCACATGATATTATACAATAAGGCTTACACCTCTTTGAATGCCAAATATAATAAAGTTACTATTATCTTTTTAAGTTAGAGCATATATTGGAGGGAATGATGATACACTTGATCAAGATCTCATGGTTTTGTCATCCCAGATTGTCACGGCTGCTTGTCTACTTAACTAAAGAAAATAATTTATAATCATGAGATCATTGTCACTAGCCATAGTTGCATCATCCAAGATGTTCTTCTATGACATTTGTCTAAAGTGACAAATTTAAGCCAACTTAACTATCCAAAAGTTTTTTGCTTTTTAAATATATTTCATAATTCATTGCTCAAGGAGCGAAGCCATTAGGGAACATATGGACTATTATCATCAAAATATAGTAGAGCCATATAAGCCATCGATATGGTTGTATCCACATTTCATGTGGTGCAATTTGGGGGCAAAATCATACAGATAGAGTACATAGGCCACATCCTTATTGACATGAGATTATTTGAGTATGAACATAGTGATATATTTAATTTAACATTGGTTCTTTTATTAACAAAGGTTTTCTTAGCTTATCATCCTTGAAAATGATGATTATGATTGCTTTAAGTTATTTTGAATGATAGACTTCATTCAAATTTAGAAATATCCCCTATTTGAATATTTAATAAACACAACCATCATCGAAAAAGATGTTTTGGTTATCCGCACTACCATGAGACCCAAAGATTTTTAACTCAATAGCATTCTTAGACATTTAATTTGGATTTTTATGATATGTTGGGGCACATACGGAGATTTAGATAATTTTTAAGTTAACTGAAGCATCCTTGACAATGAACTTAGACAATTGTTATTAGTCGGGGCCTCTATGGGTATTTGCTCCAACATTGAAAATATGGTGCCTAGCGCTATATCTCCACCACATGGTTAGCATTATATTTTACAATTATTGGTCATGTTGACTATTTGAATAGCTAAAATGATTTAGCACCATGGGTCAAAAGTCTTCAAAATAACTAACAAAACAGCACTTTAAGAGTGCTAGATAAACTTTGATCGATGAGTCTAGGCGGTGCTTCATCAATGTGATGCATCTTTTCATTGCAAAATTAATAGTAATGAATTCTCCTTTGATCAACACAGAATCAACTTGATCACCGACCAAAGATGTAGAAACCGCATGTGAGCATGGTTCTTCTATTTAGAACTCATGAACAAGCATTATGCATGTAGGTCTGCTTAGACCCTCAGATGTGAAAATTTTCATTCTATAGTCCTTCCTTCCTTAGCTTTCTCTCTCTCTCTCTCTCTCTCTCTCTTTCATTCTCTTAGCTTTCTCCCCTATTAGGAAGGTAATCATGTTTCTTAAGAGACTTGTTGGCAAAATGAGAGGCACCTCAGGAGAAGCTAATAGGTTTGTTAGTTCTGTAGTGGAGGAACGATATCAACACTCCATCACCCACAAACATCTCAATCTGAAAAGGAGCTTCAACAACTTGGGTGGGAGAGTGGAGTGGGCAATCAATGAATGCTTGGTTTGCTACTATGAGAGTATTTTACGTTGTCCCCATGGTGCAAGAGTTTTTCGCCAACACGAAGGAGCATCGGGAAAATAAAGCCTTCATTCGAGGAACTAAGTTTAGATGAATCATCAAACTTGGGTGGGAGAGTGGAGTGGCATCAACTAATGTTTGGTGATTTTACAAGAGTAGCTTACGTTGTCCCCAGTGAGTTTTGCCAACACGAAGGAGCATCAAAATAAAGCCTTCATTCGAAGTTTAGATGACACCAAACAAATTACAAAATGTGGCATATGATCAGATCTTTCCTATCATAATGAACATCCCAATTTTGATAAAATCTTTTCTTATGGCAACACCATCCAATGAAAATGGTAGAGGAAAGGATAATCAACTTTCTCAAGTTAGCCTCACTTGAGTCTAAGGCTTATCACTATTTCATTTCTATCAAGTTGATGCCCACTAGTAATACAAGAGGTGGGTGTTTTTAATTGGATGCGGTGGATACCACATAGATCTTAGGTACTTATTGAAGTGATGAGAATATGACGATGTACTTCTTGAAAGATAAAAACATCACTCTATGGACCCACCTAATGAGGACTCAAGGCATGGGTCTTTGTAAATAGATTCTTCCCTACTTTACATGAAAAGGTAAAGCGGGTTTATTTTATGTTTGGTTCTGGTTCTATGGAGGCAAGCCTCCATAATAAATTACATCCTAGGAAATGGGATTTCTTAGGAATAATATCGATTAAAAAATTATTATCTCTAAATATTTCAAGGTTAGATTATCAAAGGATTGGTTATTTTAAAAAATAAATTGGGAATTTTTAATTAGAAAGACTTATTTTGAAATCCAAAGGAGAATAAGTAGGAAATGCTCATGATACTAGGAAGCCTAGTGAGCACTCCAACCTATCCCATGGTGAGGCTTTATATTTTTGAAAGTGAGAGGATTTATTTTGTTTGATTTAAAATTTTATTAGAATACTGGCTTATAGTCCATCAACAAGGTTAAAATGCGAGAGGTGAGGATTTATGCTATCAAAAACAAGCCACCTTGGATCCTAATCTAGGAAGCTTTAGCACAAGCTAAACCAGACCCAAATCTATGGAGAGGGGACATAAGGATTTACCTCCATAAGAGAGAATAAATCCTTGATTTTTGGTCTTATAATCACCTGAGTGGAGAGCTAACACCTCCTATGATTTAAATTAATGTCCTTATAAAATAGCAAGATGGTTTAAGCTATTATTTAATTTGAAATATACTAGAGTCCTAAACTCACTACCAAGAGATTAGATCATGACTGGCATGAGTATATGACTTAGTCTAAAAATGCAAAATTTTCTAATTTTTTTGTTATTTTGACATATTCATTTTGGACAAAAGCTTTGGGATATATTATGTCTAAATGCATAATGAAATTTGATTGTTGGCCAAATTAAAAGAGAAAGAGAGTGAATCTCCACCATAAGGGGTTGCTCTCATCACCAAATGGTCCCTAAAGTGCAATAATAGGCCCTCATTTTGCAAGAGTGATAGAAGATGTCATGCATGATGTTAGCCATTTAATCATTTAGCTAAGGGGTTGCTAAATATTTTAATTATCTTGATTATATCCTAGGCTTTGAAATGAGGTTATGCGTTATTTTAAAATTTAGTTATGATTTATTAATTGAGATAGAAAATTTTTTTCTAAGAGCTACCACATCTAGACCACACATTCAAATATCAATCACTAAGAAATTATGAAAATCATGTTGTTCTAGTAACTAATCACAACAATAATCATTTTATAGCAACCATGAAAAATAAGAGGCGGTGTGTACCTACACCCGAAAGAGAAAATTGGGTAGCCGAGCTCTACCCTTATAGAACCTAGAATTACAAAAGAATAATTACAATTGAAATTGAATACATGTTATGGGAGTCTTCATTCTTCATTTCTTCTTCTTCCTTTTTTTTGATTTGATTTGCTCCAAGGCATCACAGGGCACCCCAGGACAAAGCCTTCTAGCTATAGCTTATCCTAATCCATATAACACTAATTCTAATTTCTATTGTAAAATTAAATTTTGAAAAGTAAATCTAACTATACCGCAAAAAGTTGAGGTTAGCTAAACATACATACAAATCGAAGCAGTATAGTTTATAATTTGGACTTAGCACCCTGCACATGGGTAATCAAGCCCACCTATCCTAACATGGATTATGCTTAGGGATATAAGCAATCCATAAGCAAAACATTTATAATTATTTTTTATAAACCATTAGCACAATTCCTAGTAGAAAATAATATTTAACAATATAGTCTAACATCCAGTCTATGATCCACATTCCTAACAACTAGTCTAAAATATTACATCACAAAATAAAATATAATATCACACATATCGTCTACCTTAGGACTATAAGTAGGCTTAATTCTAATTTGAGGCTTTCTATGATATGTCTTTAGCTATGCATCAGAGTCATGATTTCTAAATTTAGGATTATTTAATTTATCCTGATGGCTGGTTTCATTTCAAGTTATTTAGATACTCTTGTAAATTTTAATTTATATTTTGTTTTATTTCATTTGATTTACACTTAGCATTTAAGTGTTATAAAGAGAAGAGGGAGGCTTAACCTCTTCATCCCTACCTTAAGCCACTTTCTAAATCACATTATTATGATTTATTTTTCTTTAGTAAATGATTTATTAAATATTTTTATTAATCCTAAGTTTATGTTAACCTTAAAGAATCCTATTCAACATGAAAGACATCTTAAGATTAATGTAGTTGAATTATCATCACATAGAATATGTTGGACCATTCATTTTCATCACCCATAACATGCATATGATTTTACACTTAGTATACCTACACATGCAATAAACTTTTGGCACACTTAAATGATTATGAATTTATGCATTTTTGGTAGAAAAGAGGATCTTCAGTCATTAGCTAAATACACACACACATGCATAAAATTTGAAAGCACATGCAATTATTTAAACCAGGGAAGTGAGATAATCAAATGACCTCCTTGGGGCTACTTAAAGCTCATATGGGATGTCCTATATATACTATATCTTAAATACATATGAATGTATACAACTATAAGGATGAAAATCATGCAAAAGATTATATTTTATTTGATTGAATTATTTATGGATGTAAATTAAAGCTCTATCCAAATTCTAATACAAATATACATATGAATAAAATTAAATAAGTGTGTGCCTTTGTTAACCAAGAAAGTGAGATAATCAAATGACCTCGAGGCTACTTAAATCTTGTATTCTGGATGTCAGATTATACTTATTATCATTCAAACATATGTAAATCCATATAGAACTTAGAAAAGAAATCACTACCTTCACATGCTTAAGCTTTAAACACATGCAAATCCTATATGTATTTATAACTACTATCATTCTAAATGTTATTATCAATTTATAGCTTTTGAAAAATAAATTTAGATTTATTAGTGATAATACACATATAATAAGATTAAACCAACACATATAATTTTACATTTAAATTCCATTTGATTTGGAAAATATGAATACATGATATCACATGACATACAACATTTAAAGTTATTGAAAAGGAATAGCCAAATATTTTCACATAATTCATTCAACTACACTAATTCTTAAGGACAATCACATTAAATAAAACCATTTAAAGAAAACAAAGGCTTCTTATTAATTTTAATTTTGGATTTTAATTAAACTTAAGGAGGATAAGTCATTTGTTGTTTTTCATCCCATTCCCATATAATTTTAATTTGTTTAATGAAAGATAATTAAGTGATTTTATGATTTAATTAAGTTGAACCATTAAACAATCCATTTAATTACTATTTCTTATGCTTATTTAATTTGATTAATCATTTAATCATGAGTCACAAATGATACGAACATGAAGAAAATAAAATTGTAATGCTCCTAAAGGACTTAATGCAATTGGCTCATGGTTATAGATTAATTACATTAAAGAATCTAATTAAGTCCTTTTATGATTTTCTCACACTTATGGGCTAATCATAATTTTCTTAAAGGGTCTTTATGTTTTTGAACACATAAAGGGGAACCCTTAATTTAAAATGTTGATTATCTGAAGTGATAAGCAATTTAATTTAATTTTATTTGGCCATTAATTAATTAATTAATCTCTTAATTAAACTTCACATTAATTAACTCTCTTTTAATTAAATGAATTTAGAAAAAATGATTGGGAAAGAAGTCCTAATCACCCTCCCTTATCATCTCATTGTTGATGATTAATGTCAAGTTAATTAATCTACTATTTAGAACTTTAAATAATCATTAAGTTAATTAAGAGGGTAATTAAAGTTTGAATTTCAATTTTCCTTAATTACATAGCCAATAAATCTTAAGAAAATTATGGGAGGTAGAGTTCATCCCATTAAATCATCATGCAAAATTTGAGATTAATTGCCCAAGTAATTAGATTTAATTAAGCAAATTAAGAAAACATTCAAATCATAATTAATCCTTAATCGATTCAAAACATAATAAAATTATTTTTGTTAAATTCTCCTCTATTTAACCTTTCTAAAATGTATTTATTTGTATTTTTCTAATTTTTTACAATTAGTTATGATTTTAGGAAGTTTCATTAATTGCATTTTTATACACTATTAATCCCTAATTCCATCAACACCATGCGGAAGCTAATGTGCTTTCCACGCCATAGGATTGGCCACTTAATCCACGCCGAGTCGACATGGCATGGGTGTGTTGCCGCCATTCATCAAGATCGGATGGTGGGGATTAGTCCTAGTTTAGGATTAAATTGTGGTTATCTAGAGGATTAATCATGACCATCCGATCCAATCATGCAGACGGATGACAAATGATCTGTCTTTCGATGGAAGATGGGCACCGCTCACCATTAGCTCGATCCGAGTTCGCTAGAGCTCGTGGGGCTTCGGGATCAATAACAAAATGTTCACTGAGGAGATCTAAAGGGATCCTATGGTGGGAATTGGAAAAAAATCACACTTTTCTTCACAATGGCTCAAAAAATTGAAAGTTTAATGATTTGGAGTGGTCTCCTGTATCGCCAAGAATTGAGTCTTTCTTCTAAATAAGATGTGAAGGTGTAAAGTTAATTTAAAATGGTGGAGGCTAGGTGAGGTTGACTGAGATTGGATCTTTCATTTTAGGTTTGGTGTTTGGCCATGGGGAGGCTGGGGAAACTTAGGAAATCGCTCAGAGTTTGTTTCGCTCTCTGTGCTGGGAAACTCGATTGTGAGTTTCAATGGAATGGGGATAAGTATACTTTCTTCTCCATCCAAACCGACGGCTTGGATCAATTCTTTCATGGGTAGACGCTCTGGCACAGAGTCAAGGAATTGATGAGGTATCTTGGTTTGAGTGGAGGAGTGAAGGGAGTGGGCTATCAAAGTTGAGGTTAGTTCACTCCACTTGCTCATGGCGACAAAACCATTTGGGTCAAGTGAAAGTCACATGTCCATTTTGAACTTAGGGTAGGAGAGTGGGTTTGACCATCCAAATGTGTGTTTTGTCCCATTTGAAAGGCTTTACCCAATGGGTAATGGGTCAATTTAGGTTGGACTTGGGTTGGATTTTATTTTGGTTGGCCCATGGTGACTCAAGGATGGGTCATTCCAAGTTTGAATGGTTTGGGTTGGGTTTGGCTCAATTTGACCCATGAAGGTCAAATTGGGCTATGTTCAGTCAAGTTGACCAGTTGATCAAATTAGATCAAGCCATGGGTTGAGATAAGTTCAAATGATGATTTAGGATGTTTTAGTTTAATTGGTTTGGCTTGATTTGGATTGGATTTGAATTTGACCCCTATGAGCTCATATGGGTCAAATGGGCTAAGTTGACCAATTTAGTCAAATTGACCAAATTGGCTTGGGTTAGGCGTTAGTTTAGGTTCAATTTATCATTTGAAGATGATTATAGATTTTGAATTCAATTAATTTGGATTTAAGAATGATTTAGACCAAATTAACCCTTTAGGATAATTTGGGCTAAATGGGTCAATTGGGTTCAATGGAGGCTTTGGTCATGTTCAATAATCAATTTGTAATGGATTTGAGTCATTGGTTGCAATGACTTTAGATTAGAATTTAATTTGGCCCAAGTTAGCCTTTTAGGTCAAATTGGTTAAACTTGGGTCAAATGGACAATTATACTTATTTAACTTAATTGGTGGTCAAGTCATGTTCAAGGGTTGGTTTATGATTGATTAAAATCATTGGTTTCAATTGATTTGCATTAGAATGAGATTTGGTTCATTTAGCCCATGGTTATTTGGGTCAACTTGATCAAGTGACCAAATTGACTTGGTTTGACCCAATGCAAATTGGATAATCAACGGTGATAAGGATTAAGATGGATTTAGGTTTAAGCCATTTTGGCATGGAGCTTGGATATGAAATAGGGTTCAATTGGGATTAGCTGAAATCGATTTGAAGTTGGCTTTGGACTTAGGGTTAGACATGGGATTTGGTTTAGGCCATAGGATGGGTAAGTTCCTTTAGTTCTAAGACATAGCCTAAGGAAACTTCTCGTAAGCCTCTAGGTTTGGGTTAAGTGTTCACTTAGTTAATAGAAGTGTCTTATGACTAAGAAATTCTTAGTGTCTAAGAGAGTCCTAAGCCTAAGATGAGAAGATTGAATCCTCACTTCGAAATGAGGTCAATAAAAGGACCCCCAATAGGTGTAGTGTAATTGACAAGGCACACCGCATGTATTAGCGTTGACCGAGGCAACACACAGTGTCTAAAATGATAGCAAGCACTAACAAAGACTATCTATACCTAAACTAAGAGGTGCATGATCTTAGTGCAATACAACTCATCTCATGCCAAGGGCATGAGAGGCAATGATTAATTGGTTGATTTCATGTTGAGGATATGAAGAGAGATCCATTGGGAAATTGCACATGAATTGGATAAGATTTAGGGATTTATTTATGCCAAGGAATAAAAGGAAAATCCACGGGATTGAGGTTTGTTTGGGTTTATTTGATTTAGTTTAGGAGAAATCTACTAGGGATATAGATTTGATTGAATTTTTATTTATTTATTTAATTTGATTTGATTTATGGAAGGGAGATCCACTAGGGATACATGCTTGAATCTGCTGGGGATTAAGATTATATTTGTTTTGATTTGATTTGTCCGTTGATTTGGCTCCATTAGGGTGATTAATTTGATTGATTTAATTTGATCGAGACTTAACTCCACTAGGGAAGTAAGTTTGGATTTGAATTTGATTTGGACCCCATCGGTTTGCGATGGACCGTACTAAGAAGGGGCTATGTAAGCATGGGCCTATCTTAGATTTACCAATCCAAAGGAGTAGTCTATCGACTGAAGGGTTGGACTATCCGATCTAGGGGTTGTCTTTCGATGTGCAACGACTGTGCTAGGAAGAAAGTGCAGGGACTTATATCTTCCAAAGAGGAATCAGCCACTAGGGTGATTGTTGGTGGCACAATAAATCGAACCTGACCTAGGGCGACTACTGAGTGAGTGCCGTTGGGGATCTTATCTCAACTCAAGAGTAGTCAATGCAATTTCTATTGGGAGTTTTGCTAACGCTGTCCTGTTGACCACACTTTTGGAGTGAAGACTCAATCTTCTCATCTTAGATTTAGGAGCCTTCTAGACACTAAGACTTCCTTGGTCATAAGATACTTACTAGGTGAACACTTAACCCAAGAATAGAAACTTAGAGACAAGATTAGGTTATGCCTTAGGGATTAGGATAATCCACCTACCCTATAGCTTATACCTAACCTATGTTTATCTTCTTAAGCCATAACCAAACCTCAAATTCAACTCATCATCCAATCAAATGATTGAAACTTATAATCAAATCAATCCAAACTTAATTGATTTTCTCATGAATCAATCATATCTTCAATCATCTTCCCAAATATAAATCAAATCTACATCCAAATGATCAAACCTAAATCAAACTAAATCAAACCCTTCCTTAAGCCCTATGACATACTTTCACAAGCTTAGCCAAATTTGCCTTCAAAACACTTCAAACTCAATTGACATTCTCATAATCAATTTATATCTTCAATCATCTTCCCAAATATAAATCAAACATACAATCATATAAAATCCAAATATCAAATCAAACCAAGATCTTTTCTAAGCCATATAAACCATTTCTATGGACTTAGCCAAAATTCCTTCATTCCAAAATCCAAATTCAATTAATCTTCTTATGAATCAATCATTCCTTCAAACACCATCCCAAATATAAATGAAATCTACAATCATCAAACCAATCATTAAATCAACCCAAGTAAAACCCAACTTAGCCATTTTGACTTGAAATATCTAAATGAACCAACACTCATCCAAACCCAAATCAATTGCAATTGAATTTATATATCAATCCTAAACCCATATATAAACTCAACTAAATCCAATTCAACCCAAAATAAACTCAATTAATTGATCTCTAACCCAAAGTGACCAATTTGACCTATTTGAACCAAGTTTCAATCCAACCTAAATTGGATTGAACCAAGCCTACCAAAGCCTCCTATCATGATTGTTGATTACCCTAGGTTGATCAATTATCACAAATTGGGTCAAACCAAGTCAACTTAGTCATTTGACCAAGTCAACCCTTTAACCCATATGAACCCAAATTTGCCAAATTACAACCTAAGTCAAATCCCTTGAAACTAATGAATTATACCAACTCAAAATTAATATTTTAACCTGACTTGACCTTCAATTGAGCCAAACCAAACCCAATTGACCCTCTTGACCCAAGTTGACCCAAATTGATCTAAAAGGCCAAATTGGTTCGAATCAAAATAGAAACTAAATTGATTGCAACCAATGGCTCAAGTCCATTCCAAATTGATTGTTGGACTTGACTAAAGCCCCAATTGAACCCAATTGACCCACTTAGCCCAAATTAACCTAAATGATTAAATTAGCCTAAATCAAAACCAAATCTATATTAATTGAAACTAAAGCCTACAATCATCTTTAATTGGTCAACTAAACCTAAACCAACACCTAATCCAAGATAATTTGGCCAATCTGGTCAAATTGGTCAACTTAAGCCATCTGACTCAAATGAACTCAAATGAGCCAAAATCAAATCTAAGCCAAACTAAACCAAACCAATGACACCAACACATCCCAAATGATCATATGAACTTAACCCAACCTTTGGTTTGACCCAATTTGATCAATTGGTAAACTTGACTCAACTTAATCTAATTTGACCCATTTGAGGCAAATTGAGCCAAACCTAATCAAATCAACTCCAAATCACTTGAAATTTGGGCTAACTCAATTTTGACTCATTTCAAATCTGTTCAAATCAAATCCAATACTAAATGACTATTATACCCTTAGGTCAAGGGGATCACATGAGACAAATCATCCATGTAAGTGGTCATTTCCATTTCTTGGCCACTTGGCACTCTCCCAATGGTCCACTTAAGCACTAAGGACACTACCCAACCTGACTCAAGAGGTGGTTGGGTCAGCCATTACCCATGGGAGGTGAACTCACCTCACCTTCCCCATTAGAGCTCTTGGCTTACATAAGGCAGTCACTATCCTCGTGGCAGCCACATCCAGACCTTCACCTACTCAAATCGAACCAGTTCATCTCCTCCCTACCACCCACGACCATTTGAGGCGACCAAATGGCCACTAAAAGACAAACTCGATCAGGCCGTCCAATCAAGAGGAGGAGGGTGGTATACCCCCCCTGATTTCAACTCCAAACAATTACGTGGGCATTCTGAGAGCCCTAACAACCCAAGATGAGCCTCTAGAGAAATTTCCCAAGCTCCTAAGCTCATTCCCTGATCGAAAAACTCCATTCCCATCCATCCCGAAATAGGGCATCCTTTCCTTTGACCCAAATCACTCAAACCTCCACCAAATACAAATTAACCTTGTACACACCTTCCCTAGGTCTTGTCGAGAAAGAATGAATCATTTCCCAAGCTTCCCAACCACCGGAGGTAGGAATTTGATCAAGGTCGAGCTCCAAATCGATGGACCTTAGTCTTTCGAGTGAACAGTGAGGAATCAAAGCTCGTGTCGATCAGTAGGGCTTCATCTCCACTAGATGAAGCTTCTTCATTCGTTTGCATCACCAGTCTTAAGCTCCGGTGAGGTATGCTTCCAAAACTAAGCTTTTGGTGAAAATGGGTTGGAGCTTTTTGAAGAAAACTTGCATGTCGTGTGATCTTGACCATTGGATCCCTTCGGATCCTTTGTATGAAGGTGTGAGATCCATTTGGAGTCATCCTGAGCTCTAGTGAGGTTGAATCGAGTGAGGAATGGTGGACAACCTCCATCTCTCATCGCCAGGGACATTGATCACGCCGCCCATTCCATGTGATTTAAATTAATGATCCTGATTAGATCCCCTAGATTTATCCATTTAATTCCTTAAGGAACTGTAAGTTTAATCATATCCATTTGATCTTAGATCAGACTGTAGAGATTAAAATCGCATCTACTGCCACCACGTAGGCGTCGAGTCAGACGTGGGTTAATATCCAATCCTGCGGCGCCACGTGGAAGTCTGCCTCATCAGTGGCCCGTGTGGTGCCGACGGGATTAGGCTTAATTAGAACTAATTAATTGATTTTTGTGACTGAAACTTCCATAATTCATAACAAATTGTAGAAAAAAAATTCAAAAAATGCATATGAATACTTATTTTAAAGGCATTTCAAAGGAGAATCATTTAAAATTAATCCCAATTTTAAATAGCAATTAAGGCTTAATTTGGATTTAATCAAAACTTAATTAGCTTAATTACTCTTTAATTACTCAAGTATTTGGTTCCAAATTTTTTGAGCTTGTTTAGTGGGATGACCTTTGCTTCTCATAATTTCATGGGGTTTGTTGCAATTAAGGGAATTGCTCATTTTAGCCTTAATCACTCTCTTAATTATTTAAGTGATTATTTAACCCTTAATCAGCAAACATATGAATTAATTAAGCATGTTAATCATTGTTGAATAGTGAGTGGCAAGAGAAATGAGATAGGGACCTCTTTCCCAATCTCTTTATTAAGTCCATTTCATTTACAAAGGAGATTAATTGATTTGAGATTAATTGAAGGTGTAATTAATTAAGGGAATGATTTTATTAATTAAATTAAAATCATAATCATCTAAGATCTTAATTAATTAATTCATGGGTAGATCTTTAGGTGTTTAATAGCTTAAGGTTATTTAAGGAAATCATGGTTAACCCACATATGTGGAGAAATCATAAGAATACTTAACTAAGTTCCTTAATTTAATTAACCATCAATTATGAGCCAAGTGCATTAGGCCCTTTTATTTTTTTAGGGCCATTGCTAATTTAATTTTCAATTCATGTGCATATCATGTTGGCTCATAATTATTTGGATAATTATATTAAGGTAATATAGGAAAGGATTAATTAATGTATTTTATGCATTCCATAACCTAATTAACTCATAAAATCGTCCTAATTACCTTTTCTTAAACCAAATCAAATTACCAATGTGGGAATGGGGTTTATGGCAACAAATGATAAGTTCTCTTCCTCTTTAGGTTTAATCTAAAATTAAAATTAATAAAGCAACTTAGTTTTCTTTAAATGGATTTATTTAATGTGATTGTCCTTAGGAATTAGTTTAATTGAATGAATCATGTGTTTATATTCAATTGTTCCTTTCCAAGCATATTAAATGTTGTATGTCATTTGATTTCATGCATTCATGCTTTCAAATTTAAATAAATCAAATGAATTTTTTTATGTCTTGCATGTGTTGGCATAATTAAATATATGTGTGGCTATTATCACTAATAAATTTAAAATTATTTCAAGAAACTTATGAATCAATTATAATACTTAGGTGTTAATAATTATGAATATACATAAGATATGCATGTGTTTACAGCTTAAGCATATTAAATAAAGTTCTCTTTCTTATAATTCATATATAGATTTATATGAGTTTGAATAACAATGGGTATATAGCTTGGATATCCCAGGAATATGACGCTTTAAGTAGCCCAAGGAGGTCATTTGATTGCCTCAGTTCCCTAGTTTAACAATGACATGTACTCATTTAATTTCATTATTATGTATTTTGATATTAGAATTTAGATAGAGCTTTAATTCATATGCCAAAATAATTTAATTAAAGAAAATACAATCTTTGCATGAGTCTCATCTTTATAGTATACATCCATATGTATTTAAGATAACGAGTGTTTAGTTTGGACATCCCGGGGACACGAGGCTTTAAGTAGCCTCAAGAATGTCATTTGATTACCTCACTTCTCTGGTTTAACAAAGGCACGTACTTGTTTACATGTTTTATACATTTGTATGTATGCTTAATTAAAGGACGAAGATCTCCTTTTATTATAAAAAATGTATGCATTTACATTCACCTAAGTCATTAGCACCTATGATATGTATAAATTAGTGTTCTCTTTTCCTTATTCATGTATATATTTACATAGATTTGGAATGTTAATAAGTATATAGTATGGACATCCCAGGAATATGAGGCTTTAGTTAGCCCCATGGAGGTCAATTGATTATCTGACTTCCCTGGTTAACAATGACACATACTTATGTGATTCCATCCTTATGTATATTGGTATTATAATTTGGATAGAGCTTTCATTTATATGTTTATATAATTCAACTAAAAATATAAATTCAAACATACACATGCATTCATCATTTAAGTGTGCTAAAATATGTGGTATGTGTAAATACACTTAGGATTAAATCATATGGATGTTACATGTGATGGAAGGGAATGGTTTGATATATGTCATGTGGTAGTAATTCAATTAGATTAATCATAAGATGCCTTTCATATTGAATAGAGTTATTTAAAGCGAACCTAAATTTAGGATTAATTTAAAATATGTAATAAGCCATTCACTAAAGAGAATTAAATCAAATTAATATACTTTAGAAAGTGGCTTAAGGTAGGGTTGAAAGAGGGTAATCCTCTTACTTCTCTTTATAACACTTAGTTGTTAAGTTTATATCATATGAAATGAAGAAAACATAAATTAAAAATTTTCAGATCAATTAAACAACTTAAAGTGAAACTATCCTTTCATGTTAAATTAAATCTCCCCACACTTATAACGATATCTCTAATGCTTAGTGAGACATGCCACACAAACTTTAACACACACATTAGAATAAAGTCCCACTTCTAGTCCTAAGTTAGGACGGTGCATGATGTGATGAATATTTTATTTTGTGATATATTATTTCAGACTAGATGTTAGGGTGTATGCTTCATAAATTGGATGTTAGGTCATTCTTAGCCTAATCATATTTTTTGTAAGGGGTTGTGCTTAAGGGGATGCTTAAAATAAATATAAATGCTCTATTTGCAGGTTTCTTAAACTCCTAAGTGTAATCCAAGTTAAGACAGGTGGGCTTGGTTGCGGGGTGCTAAATCTAAATCATACATATAACTGCTTGGGATTGTATGTGTGTTTAGCTAACCTCTATTTTGTAGGTGTAGTCAGATTTACTTTCCTTATTTTCAATGTAATTTTATAATAGGAATTAGGATTAGCGTAATAGGGGATTAGGATGAGCAGTGGCCAGAAGACTTTATCTTGGGGTGTCTTGTGATACCTTTGGAAACACATCCAAATTAAAGAAGGAAGAATCAAATCGAGAAAATGGAAGAATGAAGAATAAAGACCCCATAAAATTTAATAAAATTGTAATTATTCCTTTATATTCTGAGTTGTATAAGGGTAGATCTTGGCTACCTATGTTTTCTCTTTTCGGGTTGTACGACGGTACCTGACCGCACCGGCCTCTTATTTTTTTACGATAGTTATAAAATTGATTGATGATTTGTTTAGATTGCGCATTAGAAATGACATATTTTTCATAGTTTCTTAATAATTGATGCTTTAATGTGTGGTCTGGATGCGATTAAGCTCTTAGGATAAAAATAAATTCTCTATCCAACTAATCACTTATAATTTAATTCAAGCAATTCATAACCTCATCATAAAGTATAGACTATAAATCAAAATAATTAAAAGATTTAGCAACTCCTTAGATGTATGGTTGTATGTTTCACATCATGCATGCATCTTGAATCACTCTTGTAAAATGAGGGCCTCCGTTCTTACACACATAGGGACCGCTTGACCCATGAGAGCAACCCCTACTGACGGAGCTTCACCCTCTTTCTATTTCGATTTGGCCAATAATCTACTTCATCATGCATTTAGAAATATGAAAATCTCAAAGCCTTTGCCAAAATGATGTGTCAAAATTAAATAAAATTTGAAAAGATTTTACATTAGACTAAGCCATTATTCATACTACTTATGCTCTAGTCTCTTAGGGAGTGGGTTTAAGTAGCTATTTCCTTCGAACAACAAGCGTAAATACTCACCTTTTAGGCATTCCCACAACCTTGTGTTGATGGATTATAAACCCTAACAATCTAATAAAAATTCAACTAAAATGAATAAATTTCTTCACTTTTAAATTATAAAGTCCAATTATAGGATGGATTGGAATGCTCACTAGACTTCCTAGTATCATGGGCATTCCCTACTCCCTCCCTTTGGATTACAAAAATAAGTTTTCTCCATGAACTTTCCCAATTCATTTTTCCAAACATAACCAATCCCTTGAGAGCCTAACCTTGAAATCTTTGGAGATGATAATTGTCTACTTTAATAGAGAGTATTCTTAGGGGATTTCATTCCTTATGATGTAATTAACTATGAAGGCTTGCCTCCAGGAAATTCCAAGTCGAATGGGCTAAGTTGGGTTTGACTTGGGTTGACTTTAATTTGACTTGATGATTGTAAGTTTCATTTATATTTGGAATGGTGATTTAAGGGATGATTGATTTGTGAGAAAATCAATTGAATTTGGTTTGATTTGGATGTCATTTGATTAAGTCCAAGGAATTGGCTCAAAGGGTTCAAATTTGGATTTCAAGTTTGGATTCAATCATGGGCTTTAATCATTTAATTTGGATTTGAATTTGGATTTGGATTTGGTATTTGGATTTGAGTTTGATTGTAGGTTTGAAATCAATTGAATTTGATTTGGATTTAAGAAGGTGCACATGGATTGGATTTAGGTTATAGGGTAAGTGATTTTCCTAAGTCCCTAAGGCATAGCCTAATCCTATGATTAACCCTTCTAAGTCTCTAGGCTTAGGTTAAGTGTTCACCTAATCTCTAGAAGTGTCTTATGACTAAGGAAATCTTAGTGTCTAAAAGGTTTCTAAGTCTAAGAAGTGGAGGTTGAGAACTCACTCCAAAAGTAATGTCAATAAAAGGATGCTCAATAGGTGTGGTGTAACTGACAAGACACACCGCACTTATTGGCATTGACCAAGTAGTTCAACAATTTACAAAGAATTGCAAGCACTAACGGAAATGATCTATACCTAAACTGAAAGGTAGATAGAATCATGATCTTAATGCAATGACTCTTATGCCAAGAGAAAGAAGGAATCCGGATTGAGTACATGAACCTTCCACTCGGGAAGTAGGTTCAAACTATCCGCTGTGGATAAGAATTTGAGTTTGATTATGAATATGATTTGCGGAAAGAAGATCCGCTGGGGATAAGAATCTATAATTCGCCTAGGATCAAGATCTAATTAATTTTAATTTGTTTTGTTTTAATTGATGTGGAGGCATATCCGCTAGGGATTGGGTTTGTGAACCTTTTACTAGGGAAGCAGGTTCGGGTTATTTGCTAAGGATAAGAATTTGATTTAAAATATGATTTGTCTGGGGGTGTATCTGCTGAGGATAAAAGTTTGATTGAATTTTATTTGATTTAAACTCCACTGGGATGTTGGTTTAATTTGTTATGGCTCCACTAGGAGAATGGTTCTAGATTGAGTATTCATTGGGGATGTACATTTGGTTAGATTTGTTTGATTTAGATCTAGGCACTAGGGAGGTTAATTTGATTTGCACCTGGAGAGAAGTTTGGTTTGGTCAATATATTTACTTTGACTCCGCTAGGGAGGTTCATTTTGAATTTGGTTTATAGACTCTATTGGTGTGTGATGGACCGCACTAAGAGGGAACCACGGAGGCCTTGGCCTGTCATAGATTTACAAGTCCAAAGGGGTAGTCCACCTGCCATTGGGTAGGGCTATCCGACCTAAGGGTTACCTTTCGGTGTGCAACGACTGTGCTAGGATGAAAGCATAGCAAACTTATATCTTCTGAAGCAGGGAAAAGCCACTGGGGTGATCTATTGGATGTGCAACAAATCAAACCCGACCTCAGGCAACTACTGAGAGAGTGCCACTAAGGATTTTACCTCAACTCAAGAGCAGTAAAAATTAATTTCATTTTAATTTGATTTGATTTGATTTGGTGTGTCTGCGATGGACCCACTGAGAAGGGACTATGTCGGCCTTGACCTATCTTAGATTTACAAGTCTAAATGGGTAGTCTACTAGCCATAAGGTATGACTATCCAACCTAAGGGTTGCCTTTCAGTGTGCAACAACTATGCTAAGGAGAAAGCATAGTAGACTTACATCTTCCAAAGTGGTGAACAACTGATGGGATGATCTATTAATGGTGCAACAAATCAAACCCGATCTAAGGTGACTACTAAGTGAATGCCGCTGGGGACTTATGTCAGCTCAAAAATAGTCAAAATTAATTTCATTTTAATTTGATGGACCCTAATGTGCAATGGATCACACTAAGAAGGGACTATGTCGCTTTGACCTATCTGATTTACAACCAAGGGGTAGTTCATCTACGCAGGTGACTATCCAAACTAAAGGGTGCCTTTTGGTGTGCAACGACTGTGCTAGGAAGAAATTATAGCAAACTTACATCTTCCAGAGCAGGGACTAGCCGTTAGGCTGGCCCATTGATGTACAATAGATCGAACCCAACCTAGGGATGCCCATTTGTGTGCAGCAGTCATGCTGGAAAGAATGTGTAGCAGACTTACATCTTCCAAAGCAATGATGACCACTAGGGTGACCTGTTGGTGTCACAACAAGTCAAACTTGACCTAAGGGCAACTATTGAGAGAGTATCGCTGGGGACTTATCTCAACTCAAAGGTAGTTAGGTGATTCCTATAGGGAGTTTTGCTGACACTACTCTAAAGATAGGATGTCTGCTTTGGAAAGGTGCTACTAAGGGCATTAATTCCTAATCCATATGAATGTATATTTTATTTGTTCGTTATCGGATCTTGTTGATGTGTGAGGGACCACACCGAGAATGGATTATGTCCTTGACCTATCTCAAATTTATTGGATCAAGGGAGAATCTATGCATCTGCATAATAGAATCTCCAACCACAGGGGTGGTTACTAGAAAAGGGGGACTGTCCAATCCAAGAGTAACCCAGGCAGGGTCTAAATGGGGTCTCAAGGGCGTGAGCCAAGTAGAGTGCTCGAAAGGAGGTGCACTAGGGACGTTATCTGACCCTAAATAAGAAAGCCTATAGGTATACAATGATCAACTCAAGGAGAAAGCATAGTAGACTTACATCTGCCAAGAGTAGTGTATCCACTGGGTGTGCCACTGTTAGCATAGAGAACACAAACCAATCTATGGCTCTTGTTGGACGAACGCCTAGAAAGAAGGCGTATATATCGCCAAAGCGTAAGATTCAGGATAGTCTATCTTCGCCGACAGATGCTATCTAACCTAGGCTACTTGTCGATGTGTAATAATTTTAGGAAGAGTGTAGACTTACATCTTTCAAAGTAGGGATCAAGCGACCCCATGATGCAATATCGACGTAAGGGTGACTACTAAGTAGAGAGTCACAATGAAGGACTGGACTCAGATTTGAAGTAGTCAAGAGGAAAGGAGCCGCTAGGGGACTTACCCTATTCCCCTATTTGACCAAGTCAGTTAATGATGGCTAGTTTAAGAAGAAGGCATAACAAACTATCCTTTTAAACAAAGTCGATGTGATGGTAGCTTACCGATCACGTGGTAAGGCCTACCATACTAATAAGGCACTCGTCAGTGTGCAGTGATCAAATCGAGAAGAAGGCGTAGTAGACTTACATCTTCCTGAGCGAGGGATCACCGGGGTGACGCACTAGCAGGGTAATACGTCAGCCTAACCTAGAGCTGCTAATGAGTGAGTGTGATAGGGGGCTTTATCCCAACTCAAAGTAGCCCGAGATAAAAGATATGTGTTTATTTTATGCGTTTATGTGTAGTTTGTGTTTGTGTTATTTTCGAAGGACAGGATGTCGCTTGGGTTCTCTTACACTTACCCTAAACACGTCATGGAAGATTTGCAAACAAACAAATAATGCTTAAAATGAAGAGAAGATTTGATGAGTTAAAAAGATAGAATTTTTATTGATGATAATTTCTTTCAAACATGAATTCAAGGATAATATTTCTTTAAATAAAGCTCGTTGATTGGAAGCATTGGGCGCTCTCCTTTATGATTAATCAACTGATATGATCCTCCTTGGCAGCCTTTTCTATGACAAAAGGGTCTTCCCAAGTGGGTTCAAACTTACCTCCCATCTTGCGACGGGCCACAATTGGTCTCCGTAGAACTAAAATAAGCTATCCTACCTGAAAAGCTCTAGGACAAACCAACTTGTTGCGAGCTTAAATCATTTTGGCCTTATGTAACTTCGAGGTTTGGCATGCTCGTAGGCTCTCTTCAAACCTTCAATTTCTTCTTACAGTAATCTAGCATTCTGCTCTGTTGTGATTTTGTTACCCATATCTATCCTTAGTGATGGGAGTTAGACTTCTAAAAGTATAACGGCTTCAGACCCATACACTAAGGAAAAAATGAGTATACTAAGTTGGAGTTTTATATGTGGTGCGGTATGCCAACAAAGCTTCAACTAATTACTCATGCCACTGGGATTTATTGTCGTTGAATGTCTTCTTCAGTATTTGTATGAGAGTTTTATTGAAGGCTTATGCTAAGCCATTTGCCCTCAGGTAGTAGATGGTAGAGTATCTCCAATCTTTATTGTGTCACCGGATAAAATTGTTGATCTTGGTTCTCTTGAATGCAGTACCATTATTGGATATAATTCATCGAGGCACCTCGAACCTATATATGATATGACTCCTGAAAAATTAGAGCACTTGAGTTGTGACCTCTCTGAGCGGGATCGCCTCTGCCCACTTGGAAAAGTAATCGTTGTCAGCTAGGATGAACTGATGGCCCTTGGAAGAAGGAGGATCAATCAGACCCACTATGTCGGTATCTTAACTCTCGAATTCCCATGAGGTCAATGTAGGATGTAGAATGTTGGGTGGTTGATGCAGGACCACACCGTGTACCTGACATTGGTGACATCGCCTAGCTACATTCATGCAATTTATAATCATCAATGGTCAGTAGTATCCTAGTCTTTGGATATTGGCTTTCATCTTCGAATTGGATTGGTACGCTCCACATAATTCTAAGTGTACCTCAGTCACGATCTTATGGGCTTCATGTTTGTCTAAATAATGTAACCACATATGATCAAAGGACCACCGGTATAAGGTGCCATCCACGAGCGTCAAAAGAGATCTCTTCTTCATCATGGGCTTGTTACTTCTCTTGAGGTAGTTTGCCTTTAGTTAGGTAGTCAATGAATGGTTGCCTCAAGTCTAGCTCTTCATTCTTTTGGAAATGGCAACCTTCCCTTCAAGAGAATGGTTTTGATGAGTTCAATATCAATAAGGGATAACACCTGTCTATTTTGGACCCTTAATGATGTGGACTCATCTTCTGAACATGCTAATTCCTTAACGTGCTTGGCTAGTGCATCCGCTACTGCATTCTCTTCTTGAGGAATCTTGTAAATGGTAACCTTTGGGATTTAAATGACTCCATGGTGTACTTGCTTAAGAACCTTGTAGAACCCAGCAATTTGGTTGATGACTAGCTGATAATCCTCATAGATGTTAATGTTTTGGATGCTTAACATAACTGCTAAGTCCAGACTGGAAATTAAAGCCTCATACTCGGCTTCGTTGTTGGTGCAAGGGTTAGAGAGATGGTATGATAATCTCATCTCATCGCGGTATAGAGTTAGAATGACTATCCATACCCCTGCCCTTTTTGGGAGAGTAGATTGTGGTTCTTCTCCTCTTTGAAGTAAGCCACGCCATCAAAATACATCTCCTAGTGGTGATTATTGGCCTCCCCTAAGTTCATGATTTGTTCATTAGGGAGGTCATCACTAAGCGGAGAGTCTGCAGGAAGTGGGTATGCTGCTAAGAAATCTGCTAGTGCTTGTCCTTTTATCGCATGGTGGGGTATAAATGTAATGTCAAACTGTGACAAAATTATTGGACCAACATGTGGATTACGGTCATATAAGATATTGTAGTGGATTGATTACGTAGATTAAGTTCACCATGAGAGCATGTAGTGTCGTAGCTTTTAGGATGCAAAGATTAAAGCTAAGCGGTGCTTCAATGGGTGGATAATTCACTTGGTTGGAATTGATGACCGAGATAGTAAAGAGTGTTCCCTTTCCTTCGCATTGGCCAATAAAGTGCCAAGGGCCAATGCGGGTGGTGTAGAGGATCAATGGTTTGCGGATATGGGATTACTGCCTTCATCAATCCGCTTGATGCTTTAATGCCTATTGGCACTTATCATCCCACTTGAACTTGGCATCCTTTTTGACAAGTGCTGAGAATGGTTGACACCACCCTGATAGATTGGATATGAAGTGTCTTAGATACACCAACTGCCCTTGGAATGATCGAGTTGAGTTAGACTTTTGGGGTATTTCTAAGATACTTTGATCTTCTAGGTCGATCTCAATTCCCGCATAACAAACCCAAAGGAATTTTCTTGAAGCTATTTGAATGCACACTTCAAGGGGTTCATTTTGAGGTTATATTGCTTTAATCGTTCGAAAATTACTCTCAAGTCAAAGAGATGGTTTTCCTTTTCTTTACTTTTGACTATGAGATCATCGACATAACATTCGACTTGATGATGAATGAGTTTATCAAAAATTCAAGTCATAGATCATTGGTAGCACCGATTTTTTAAAGCTTAAAGGCATGACCCTACTAAATTTTAAGGATTCAAAAGTAGTGATTCTTTCATCTTTGGGGTCCATCTTTATGTTGTTATATCCAGATGAGCCATCCATGAAAGAAAATATTACATGAGATGAGGCAATGTCCACCATCAGTTCTAGTATAAATAGTGAAAATTTGTCTTTTGGACATGCCTTATTTAAGTCCCTAAAATCGATGCATATGTGAATTTGACAATTCTTCTTTTAACTGGATGACAACCAAGTAGGATATTTTTTCGTAATAAAACTAGCATTGATCAGTGCCTTAACTTCAAAAATGACATGTTGTTCAATGTCTAATTGCATGCCTCTAGGAGCTTGCTTAATAGGGTTAGCAGGTTCTATTGGATGTCATATCAGGAGATAAACTAGGCATTTCTTCATAACTCTATACGAAGCAGTCCTTAAACTCAGTCAACAGCCTAACTGAGTCTTTAGTTTCTTATTGGTTCAACAAAGAACTGATGTCTATCGGGTGTGGATTTTCTACAATTCATACGAGCTCATCAATAAATAACGGCCTCTTCTTGAACTCGGCTATGCATCTTTGACTTCAAAATCACTTGGATCATCTAAAGTTTCTAAACACTCCGCCTCATATGAGTTAGCATGATTTGAAAAGAACCTATTAGATTCCAAATGATTGGTGATGACTAAGCAATAATCATCATCATTGACTGGACCAACTATACTAAATACTAGTCCTAGCCTTGATTGAGAATGTATGCATTTGTTGTCCCATAACCTCTTGAAGTAATCTGACCTATGTTTAGACCAAGCATGTACAATCAATCCTTTTTTTTTCTAAATTTATGACACACGATGAGTACCAATCAAAAGATAATTCTATTAGCTACTTAAGCCTCACATCCCCAGAATGTCCAGACTAGATATACCCACTATTCTTAAATACACATGAATGTACAAATGACTACAATAATGGAAAATCATGCAAAAGTCATATTCTTTAAATTGAAAGGAGATTTTCATTCATTAGCTAAATGTACATACAAGTGTATAAAAGTTTTAAGCAGATACTTCACTATTGTTAAACCAGGGAAGTGAGATAAAGACCTCCTTAGGGCTACTTAAAGCCTCGCATCCCCGGAATGTCCAGACTAGATATACCCACTATTCTTAAATACACATGAATGTACAAATGGCTATAAAGATGGAAAATCATGCAAAAGTTATATTTCTTTTAATTGAATTATTTATACATGTGAGCTAAAGTTCTAACTAAATTCTAACATAGAGATACATAGGGATGAATTCAAACAAATATTTTATCCTTTTCAAATGGACCATACACTTGTTAACATCCAAACTTTATGTAAATCCATGTCGACTAAAAGAAGAGAACTCCATATCACAAGCTTAACATAAAGGAAAATCATTTCATTTAATTGATTTTTGAAATACATGGATGAATGATTCAAGTGACATACAACATCTAACATGATTGGAAAGGAATTACTAAATATTAACACATGATTTCATTCAAAGTTAATTCTAAGGACAATCATCTCAAATAAAAGAAAACCAAGGCTTTTAATTAATTTATGACTTAAGATTTTGATTAAGTTTGAAGAGGAGAGGAATTATTTGCTGTTATGATCACATTCTCACATTGGTAATTTGATTTGGTTTAAGAAAAGGTAATTAAGTGAATTTTATGAATTAATTAAGTTGGATTCTTAATTAAATCAATTAGTTACCCTTACCTATGTTTCTTTAATTTGATTAACCACTTAATTATGAGCCACAAATGACATGAACATGTGAGAAAATAAAATTTCAATGTTCTACAAGGACTAATACAAATAGCTTATAATTAAGGGTTAATTAAATTAAAGAATATAATTAAGTACTTTTATGAATCATAATTTAAAGTCTTTATCCTATGAAACACATAAAGAAAAACCCTTAATTTTATTGTTGATTATTTGATGTGATTATGATTTTAATTTTATTAGTTAAGCCACTTAATTAGTTAATTAACCCTTAATTAATCTTCATATTAATTTTCTTTCCAAAATGAAGTGGACTTAGGGGAAGATGCTAGGAAAGGGGTTCTGACCCCACTCCCCTTGTCCACTCACTATTAGACAACGATTAATGAGTCTAATTAATTGATTTATTACTATTTAGGGTGTTAATTAGCCATTAAGTAGATTAAGAGAGTAATTAGGGTTAAATGATCAATTCCCCTAATTAACCAAGCAATAAATCCCAAGAAAATTAAGGGAGGTACAAGTCATCCCATTAAACTAACACATAAAATTTGGGATTAATTACTTAAGTAATTAGGACTTAATTAAACTACTTAACTTTTCATTTAAACCCAATTAAGCCTTAATCACTATTCAAAATTAATTGGAATCAATTTTAATTGAATCTCCTCTAAAATACCTTCAAAATAAATATTTACTTACATTTTAATATTTTTTTCTGATTTAATATGGCTTTCCAAAATTTAAGCTAATTTAAATGATTTTTCATGATTTTATAAAGTCCATTAATTTAATTTTGCTAAAATTATGGTTGAGCTTTAGAATGCAATATCTCACAATCTAGAAATCCTTTTAACTTGAAATTTTTATGGTAAGTTTATTTTAACTTCAATTTCAATCCTTGTAAATTTTAAATCAATCTAATTTATATTTTTAGAGTAATTGATGAAATTTAATTTTTACTAAAACTCAAATTAAGCTCAAAATATATAGTGAAAATTAGGGATTTTAGGTGTTTTAGATTCCTCCAAAAATAAAAATCAATGAGCCCTTATTTGCAATTTTTTGCTAAGTAGTTTATTTTCTATGAATTTTGAAGTTTCGATTTAAATATTTTTTAAAATTTAAAAATGGCCGAATTTCTTACTTATCCTAGTCAGCATTGCGCGGCGATGACATGGCAACACGGTCCCACGTGATTGGCCGCGCAGTTCTGCATGGCACGCGGTGCCATGCGGTGCAATTGGGTCGTGTTAGTGCTGCGTGGCCCAATTGAAAAATGTATAGGAGAGTCTGTTTCAAGCTCAATTTCACATCGATTCTCGTCGAAAAACTCCTATTTTCACATTAGGATTATGTAAAATGAATAATGCAAGGGAAATCTATGGGAAATTTCTAAAATCACGCACACATTGAAGCAAACAAAAGCTCCTAAGGCTAGCTGAGGTTCTTGAAGATTACCTTGCCGGAGATGATTTCTGGTAGTGGTGTTGATCGGTGCGCACTCTTGGATGCAAGAAGAAGCTTTGAGATGTGCCTAGGCTCTTGCTTCCCTTTAAATGATGTGTCTACCAAGAGTCATCACTTCCTCGCTGTAATCTGCTTAATTTTTGGTGGCTTTAGCTCAAAAGAAGTAGTGGGATGAATGCTAGTTGGTTGGGGAGCTCTTGGAGCGTGAAATGAGAGCAGAATGAGATGTTCTCCAACCTCTCTTCTCTTGTGCACAAAGGTGGCTGAAAATCACCTTTCATGGTGATTTTTGGCTTCTAGTGGATATCATATGGCTTGGGGTGGTTAGGAATGGGGGAATCATCATATGTGGCTTAGTTTGGTTGGCTAAGAGGAATTAGTGGGTGTCATAGCAAGGGGAAGTGGAGGTCCTTAATGCCAAGTGTTCCAATAGGGGAGCTGAGGTGAATTCACCTCCCAATGAGTCATGGCTGACCCAACCACCTCTTTGGTCAGGTTGGTCAGTGTCATTGGAGCATAGGTGGATCAATGGATGAGTGCCAAGTGGCCAAGGAAGAGAAATGACCATTTACATGGGTGTTTTGTCTTATGTGATACCCTTAGCCCAAGGGGTAGAGTGGTCATTTGGCATTAGATTTGATTTGGGCAAATTTAGAATGAGTCAAAAGTGAGCCAAATTTCATGTCATTTGGAGTTCATTTTTTGACTCAATTTGACCCATTTGGGTCAAATCACATTCTGTGGTCAATTGGTCAAATTAGGTTAAACCAGGTTGTGTCATGTTCATATGACCATTTAGAGTGTCTTTGGTTTGGTTTAATTTGGTTCATTTGAGCTCATTTGGGTCAAATGGGTCAAGTTGACTAATTTAACTAAATTAACCAAATTGGGTTGGGTGTTGGTTCATATTCAATTGGCCAATTGGAGAGGATTGCATGCTTTAGTTTGATTTAATTTGGATTTAATTTTGGTTCAATGCTAATTTGACCCTTTATGTCAATTTAGGCTAAGCAGGTCAATTGGGTTCAATAGGTCATTTGGATCCGAAGAGTCAATTGGGATCACTTGAGGCTTTGGTCAAGTTCAACAATCAATTTGGAATGAACTTGAGCCATTGGTTGTAATCAATTTGGATTGAATTTTGATTTGACCCATTTTGACCATTTAACTAAATTTAGGTCAACTTGGGTGAAGATGGCTAATTGGGTTTGGTTCAGCTCAATTGAAGATCAAGTCATGTTCAAGTATTGATTTTGGTTTGACATAAATCATGGGTTTTAATAGATTTTTCTTAGGTTGCAATTTGGCTAGTTTGGGTTCATATGGGTTAAAGGGTTAGCTTCATCAAAGGGCTAGGTTGACTTAGTTTGACCTAATTTATCATAATTGATCAATCTAGGATGATCAGCAATCATGTCATAAAGTTTGGGTTGGCTTAATTCACTTTGATTTGGAGTGAATTGAATTTTGGTTCATGTATTTCAAATTGGCCACTTTGGGTAAAGTGAACCAATTGGATTTAATTTGCTTGATTTTGGGTTGAGTTTGATTTAATTGAGTTTGTATATGGATTTGAGATTGATATATAAATTCCATTACAATTGGTTTCAATTCAAATAAGTTTTGGTTCCTTTGGAAATTTGAAGTCAAATGGATTAGGTTGGGTTTGACTTAGGTTGACTTTGATTTGGCTTGATGATCATAAGTTTCATTTATATTTGGAATGGTGATTGAAGGGATGATTTATTTGTGAGAAAATCGATTGAATTTGGTTTAATTTGGATGTCATTTGATTGAGTCCAACGAATTAGCTCAAAGGGTTCAAATTTGGATTTTAAGTTTGTATTTGATCATGGGATTTAATCATTTAATTTGGATTTAAATTTGGATTTGGATTTGGTATTTGGATTTGATTTTGATTGTAGATTTGAAATCAATTGAATTTGAATTGGATTTAAGAAGGTGCACATGGATTGGATTTAGGTTATAGAGTAGGTGATTTTCCTAAGTCCCTAAGGCATAGCCTAATCTTATGTTTAACCCTTTTAAGTCTCTAGGCTTAGGTTAAGTGTTCATCTAATCTCTAGAAGTGTCTTATGACTAAGAAAATCTTAGTGTTTAGAAGGTTCCTAGGTCTAAGAAGAGGAGGTTGAGAACTCACTCCAAAAGTGAGGTCAACATACATATAATTAAACTCCATGTAACATACACAAATTTGTTAAATGAGAGTTACCTTTTCAAATTCAAAATCGCACACAAAATCAAAAGACATTTGAACCTCATTTGACATACACAAACTTTTCAAATGAAGGTCCTCTTTTCAAAATCAAAATCAAACATCAACATACAATTGAGCTCTATTTAACATGCAAATTTTTGTTAAATAGGAGTTCCCTTTTCCATCATCAAAACTAAATCACAAAAAATCAAGACACACTTGAACTTCATTTGACATACCCAAATTTGTCAAATAAGAGTTCCATTTTCAAAATCCAACATCGTCAAACAACATGTACAACATAATGAACTCTATTTAACATACACACATTTATTAAATAAGAGTTCCCTTTCAAAAAAAAAAAAATCAAAAAAAAATAATCAACACATCAAATACACTTTGACTTTACTTAACATACCTAAATTTGTTAAGTAAGGGGGTCCCATTTTTAAATCAAAATATCAAACACATTTGGGCCTTACTTAACATACCTAAATTTGTTGAGGAAGGGTCCCATATTTAAATCAAATCAAACACATCAAACATATGACAAACAAATCATCATGAACAAAATGCTTTTGAAAATTTTCTAACATATAATTAAATCTCATTTAGCATACCTAAATTTTCTAAGTAAAGGTTCTAAATCAAACTTCAAACAAAGGATAAACAACAAATATACCTCCAAAGTCTCTCCTAACAAATGAACCCCAATCAACATACCCAAATTTATTGAATGTGGGTTCTAAATCAAAATCAAATCTTATTGAAAAGTCTCTCCTCAAATTCATAAATCTCTCCAATTTAAATGAACCCCACTTAGCATACCTAAATTTGTTAAGTGTGGGTTCAAATTAAAGTCAAATCTAGAAATAATTGAAGGTAGTTATTAAAGCAAGGGTCTGATTCAGCTCTATTTCAAATGTAGAGATACCAGTTTAGTTCTTAATCCCTTCTGTGATCAGTCTTCCACCATGTCTGCTAGAAAAATAGAAGCCACTCCTCTGCTTTGACATCCTGTCAGATTTTGAGTTTTCCCATCAAGAGGCTATTGTGGTTCTCACACTCGACAAGATCAATGCTGTGCCATTATTTTAACACCGCCAATCACCGCCTCGTAGTCCCAATGAGGGCTAGCACCACCGTTGTTCCCTACTCAAGGGGAAGGTTATCTTAGCATGAGATAGTCCCTTCCACCTTTGAGGTGGTAGATCTCGCCCACTCGCCATCGATAATGCCGCAACAAGAACTAAAAGGTGGCACTAAAGTGATAGGTGGTAGATGATGCCTCTCATGTAGCGGAGAGTTCCCCCGTGAAATCTCTACTCTTAAGTGGTAGCAGGTTTCACCCCCTCTCAACTTTAGATGGAGAGGAGGATTACAGGAGGATTGTTGCATTGCCTCAACCACCAACACAATTTGAGATACTAGCTAGGGAGATGAGGAAGCCTACACTAGTCTACGATCAGTTCTTCATCGGGTCGGCAGAGCCCACGGATGCTCGGAGTCTAGCTTTTTACATGACTTGAGGAGTTTGATCCCTAGGAGCATTAGGGGTGAAATTCATAGAGAGAGCCATGGAGGCAGTGTGTTGTGCAAGCGAGAGAGAGGAGGTATGCTGCATGGGCGGCCTCGCTTTGATAGAATTTCCTGATCGATGCCCTATTAGGGCCGATCATTCAGACAACATTGTTCTCACTAGCATCGTTCGATGCAGGAGGAGATCTCCAGCCGAGAGCTAGTTGTTGTCTTTACCATCACACTGCTCCACTCACCACCCACTGTCACCAGTCCAGCTTCCAACATCTACCACCCTCACCAAGCTTCAGAAGCCCCAATTTAGGGAAAGTCCATCTCCTTTGGTGATCCAGCTACAGCCTAAGGATCCAGCTCCATCTATTCCACCTATCAAGGTGAGGTCGAGCTCTCCCATTTGATCTTCCACTTCAACTATGGTAAAGAAGGAGTGACGATCCAAAAGTGTCGTGGTCACACCACCTCTACAGCAGTCAGAGGAAGAGAGGGGAGGAGACATCGACATAGTCCCCATGATAGTAGAAATAATTAAGGAGTGCACCCCACCAGCATAGAGTATTCAATATATACAGTCTATAGAGCACAATCCTATGGTCGTGGGAGTCTACATTTCAGTAGAGCGATAGGATAAATGACCATTCATTAGATGACATCATAGAAGACTACCGCACTATAGGCAAGCAGATTGTTGCCTGTGATCACTTAGATCAGGAGGAGGGTAGAGTTAACTTTAATCTTGATGAAGATGACATGTTGGACGACACAGCCGAGGTCCACATGGTCGACACAAGGATCCTCTGGGGATCAACATAATAAGGTGTGTGGTCGAGGAAGGTGACACTTCTCATTCGACTCAACACCTCCTCCACCATCTTAACTAGAAGGATGATCAGATAGACAGGATGGAGAAGAGGGTAGAGGAGTTGATGACAGTGGTCTTAGCATTACAGTACCCAGCTCCAGTCTCACAGCCTTCTCCTATGGTAGCTGACCGGCTAGAGTTGGTACATACTTTAGATAATCCTAGGTGCACTCCCATGGATGATGATGCTAGTAGTTTGCATAGGAAGGTCACAGATAATACCTCTATGCATGAGAAGGACATCAAGCATATGGTGGAACAGCAGGTGAAGGAAGCGTTGGCACAAGCTAGGGGGAGCTTATCCATTCCAAAGGGTAGACCATGCCTGGAGGAATTCAATGTGGTTTAATACCCCAATGGTTTTGTGTCACCATCCTTCAAGATCTTTGATGGCAGTGGGAACCCATGGCAACACATTGCACACTTCAGAGTTGTAATGCCTGGCAATGCACTTCTCTTACGCCTTTTCATTAGTATCAAGTGTTGCATTTGATACTGAACTACCCAATGGTTTGGTGAAGACTTTTCCTAATTGGAGCACCTCTTCATTAAGAGATTTATTGGAGCTCGCAGAGTGAATGTAGACCATTGTAGAAACAAAACTCAATGAGTCCCTTGTTAATTACATTCTCGTGGTAACATGAGCATGAAATCTGAACCACAATCGTCAACAACATGCCATTGAGATCCTTCTCAAGAATATCCATGGTCACCTTCATGCTTAAGGGCTTTACCATCAAAACCTTTGAGAAATTAATCAACAAGGTGACAGCCTATAAGAGGAAGGCAAATAGTTGCCCTTCTCGGACCAATCATTTAGGCCCAAGCCACAAAAGATGTTCAAGAAGAAGCTAGGGATAGTTGTGTCAGTGGATAGAGAGAAAAAGCCAGCCAAAGTTCAGTATGAGAGACCACGAGCTCAATAGCCTCCTTTACCACCTACTTTGCCAGCACCTTGGCCGTCATACCGGCCATCACAACCCCCACAATGATTATTTCTACCACGTCAGTTGCTTAGCTAGCAACAATACTCATATTCACTGCTAAGTAGTTACTTTCCACCTACTCTTGCCGATAGATTGAATATGGGGCCCATATTCATTCAAGAGGGAGGTAATTAAGAAAATATTTATGAATCTCTTAAAGAAACCTGACTTTCAATTACCGTGAGCTTAATAGGCGGAGAAAGTGGTTAAGAGTGATGATCCTAGGACCGACTTGAGGATTGTATCACATTTAAGCACCGACTTGAGTGCTATAAGTTGGGAGCTATAGTTATCCCTAAGGAATACCTCTTAGAACAAGCCCATCATTAGAGTAATCCTTGGGGATACTAATCCTCTTAAGACTAAAGAAGGTTGGGATATCTCCTTATCCTGATCCTCGAATAAGATCATTTCTAAGATCAAGAAACTTTCCTTGTGCAAGCTCAAACCTCCAAAACCAATGAAGGTTTGCTAGGCCGCAAAGGATAACTCGGGAGGGTGACAACTAGCAAAGAAGAAGAACGCAGCACACTTGCCCGGGATAGTCTAGTAGTGCAACAACCATCCGAGTCCAGCACTTTCTCCCCTGTTGTAGCTACCACTTCTTCTACTAGCTCTTCTTCTACCAGCATGAGCATTGTATCTACGAATAAGGGCACTAAATCTCTTACTCTACATTATTTGATTTCTATCATGTACCTCCACCTAAAAAAATCAATGAAGAAAGCTAATTCTACTTATATCTTGTATACTTCTAATGCTCTTGATTTTATTCCTATTGAAAGCTCTTCGAGTCCATATAATAATAATAGCTCTAGTAGTTTCGATTCTTTCTTTTTTGATTCAGACTCAAACTTTCCTTCTCTAAATCAATCGGGTTCACCTCTTGAGATTGACTTGGACTCAACTGACTTCAAGGATCCCATAAGAGAAGCTGTAGGTATGCCCAATGAACATGTAGAACTTTCGACAAATTCATCATTCCAAGAAGTCACTGAAGTCAACTTACGCAGTGGAAAATTTCTACTTCCTAGAGTAGCACCTTAGGATAAGCGTAAGCAAGCCATTGATTATTAGTATAGTATATCCAGAGTTCTAGTTGCCCCAAGTGCATCAGTCAATATTATGAGTCTAAGAACCCTTGCTTAGTTGAGGATCGACATCTCCAAACTCCAAAAAGAAAGGATGATGTTGAGAGGATTCAATGAACAAGGCGAGAGAGCCTTAGGCTCCATAGTGTTACTCTTGGAGATAGGTGATTGGAAGACTGAAGCTAAGTTTCACATTATAGACTCAGATACATCTTTCAATGCCTTGCTTGGGAGACCGTGGATACATGAGAACAACACGGTTCTATCCTCTCTACATTAGTGTATGAAATTTGTGAGAGGTGGGATCGTCTACTGTGTTAAAGGAGATCTCAAGCCATTTATAGTTCATAAGGTTGGGATATATGAGGATGCAGCCTAATACCTCACTCAAAATAAACAAGTCTATTATCACGAACTTGGCCAAAGTTCAAAATAAAAGAAAAAGAAAAAGAAAAAGAAAGAGAAAAAGAAAATGATAAGAAAAAGAAAATGAAAAAGAAAATAAAAAAAGGAGGAGAAATAGACTTGGAGGAGGAAGTGGAGCTTGACATTAGTTCTACCCACGATTACTCCATTCAAACATATGAGTAGGATGACCACCTCCACGGGCGAGGGAGAGGCTAGTTCAGAGGCAGTCCCAAGGGTGGAAAACCTCCTTATTGGACACCCAATAAGAGATATTTCCCAGTCACCAAGAGTACATCTATTATCCATATAGGCTTAGAATCTAGTTCAAAGGATGAGTTTTATATGGTTAGCATATCTGTCAGCTCTTCTCAACCTTAGATTTCTGCGTGATGACACTTGATCCGCATGGATGAAGACTGGGCTCCAAAGCGAAGCATAAGTGTATCTAAGTCTATATGTGAAGCAGTTAGGCATCAGTTGGGAACCTTAGCTCTAACCCTACTTTCCTCATAGAAAGTTGAGGGCTTGGTAGTTAAGGAAGCCCCTAAGTCATCCACAGATGTGAAGACTCAGAGGTTCTTTTTGGGAGCATCATCTTTAAGTCAAGAAGTTGATGCGAAACTCGAGGATGATTCATATAAAGATTTAATATAATTATTTTTGATTGGTACTCACCTTGTGTTCATAATTTAGTAAAGAAAGGGTTAATCCCACATACTTTGTCAAAGCACAAGTCAGACTACTTTGAAGGAATATGGAAGAATAAATGCAAAAGCTCTCAATCAAGACCAGGACTAGGATTTAGTATAGTGGGTCCAATCGATGATGATGATTACTGCTTAGTCATCACCAATCATTTGGAATCTAATAGGTTCTTTTCAAATCACATTTACTCATATGAGGTGTGCTTAAAAACTTTAGATGATCTAGATGATTTTGAAGTCAAAGATGCACCACCAGAGTTTGAAGAAGAGATCAAGCCAACCATTGATGAGCTCAAAGAAATTAACCTAGAAACTAAAGAAGATACATGGCCGACATACATCAGTTCCTTGTTGAATGAAATTGTAACCAATGACTTAGTTAAGGCTATTTTGTTTTGCATGGAGTTATGAAGAGATGCCCGGTTTATCTCTAAAGTAGCATCCATAAACTAGCAATAGAGCCTAGTGCTAACCCTATCAAGCAAGCTCCTAGACGCATGCGATTAGACATCGAACAACATGTCATTTCTAAAGTTAAGAAACTGATCAAATGCTGGCTTCATCCAGGAAGAAAAATACCCCACCTGGTTGGCCAGTGTCAACCTAGTTAAGAAGAAGAATGACCAAATTTATAATTGCATCAATTTAAGGGATCTAAATATGGTATGTCTAAAAGATGAATTTTCACTACCGATATCAAAACTGATGGTGGACATTGCGTCATCTCATGCAGTCTTCTCTTTCATGGATGGCTCATCTGAGTACAACCAAATAAAGATAGCCCCTGAAGATGAAAGAAACACTACTTTTAGAATCCAGATCAAAATCTATTACTATAAGGTCATGCCTTTTGGCCTTAAAAATGCTGATGCTACATACTAGCATACTATGACCCGAATATTTGATGAACTCATTCATCATTAAGTCAAGTGCTATGTCAATGATCTCGTGGTCAAAAGTAAAGAAAAAGAAGACTATCTTTTTGACATGAGAGTAGTTTTTGAACGATTAAGACAACGTAACCTCAAAATGAACCCCATAAAATGTGCATTCGGAGTAGCTTCAGGGAAATTCCTTGGGTTTGTTATCCAACACCAGGGAATCAAAATTGATCCTGAGAAGATTAAGACGATATTAGAAATGCCACCCCTAAAAGTTTAACTCATCGGATCATTCAAGGGTGGTTGGCGTATTTAAGATGCTTTATATCCAACCTATCAAGAAGATATCACCATTCTCAACACTTATCAAAAAGGATGCCAAGTTCAAGTGGGATGATAAGTGACAACATGCCTTTGAAGACATTAAGCACTACGCCATACTACGCTTCTAGCGCCCTATCCCGTGCAAGCCACTCATACTTTACAGCTACATTAGATGACTCCCTTGGTGCTTTGTTGGCTTATCGATGAAGGAAAGGAAAATGCACTCTACTACCTCTCATCATTTCTCCGAGGCTAATTATCCACCCATTGAGAAGCATTGCGGCTTTAATCTTTGCATCCCAAAAGCTACGGTATTATTTCTCATAAGTGAACTTGATCTCTAGAATCAATCTACTATAATATCTCATGACACGTGACGCTATCCGGACGGGTTGGCACAATGGTCCATGATTATATCACGTTTGATATCACTTTCATACCCTCCTGCGGTGAAAGGATAAGCACTACAATTTCTTAGCGACACCCACTCTCACGACTCGCTTAGTGATAACCTCCTTGATGAATAAATCATGAACTTAGGGGATACTAGCATTCACCGCTAGGAGATATATTTTGATGGTGCGGCTTCCTTTCAAAGAAGAGAAGAACCACAATCTACTCTTCCAGGGAAGGCAGAGGTAGGAATAGTTCTCCTAATTCTGGACCGCGATGTGATGAGACTCCTATATCACCTGTCGAATCCTTGCACCAACAACGAAGCTGAATATGAGGCTTTGATTTCTGGTCTTGAGTTAGTTGTTACTCTAAGCATCTAGAACATCAATATCTATAAGGAGTCTGAGCTAGTCATCAATCAAATCATTGGGTCATACAAGGTTCTAAAGCCTAGGTTCCCTCACTACCACAAGTATACAACGGAGTTATTGGCCCAAATTTCAGAGGTTACCATTTATAAGATCCCTTGATGAGAGAACGTCATAGTAGATGCTTTAGCCAAACTTTCCAAGGAGTTGGCTTGTCCAGAAGATGAATCCATATCAATAATGGTCCAAAATAAACAAGTTTTATCCCTTATTGATACTAAACTTATAGAAAGGTACTCTCTTGAAGGGGTTGCCATTGCCAAGAAGGATGAGTTAGATAGGAGAAAACCATTCAATGATTACCTGAATAGAGGCAAACTATCTCAATAGAAGTCCCAAGCCCATCAAATGAAGAAAAGAGCACTTTCCTATGCTTTGTGGATTGCACCTTGTATGGTCCTTCATATATGGTTACACTATTTAGACAAACACGAAGCCAATAAGATCGTGATTGAGGTACACTTAGGATTATGCAGAGTTCATCAATCTAGTCTCAAAATGAAAGCCAAGATCAAGAGAGTAGAATACTACAGGCCGTCGATGATTACAGACTGCATGGATGTAGGTAGGTGATATCACAAATGTCAAGTACACGATGTGGTCCTATACCAACCACCCAGCATTCTACACCCAACATTAGTCTCATGGCCATTTGAGTGCTAGGGTACTGACATAGTGGGTCTGATCGACCCTCCTTCTTCCAAGGGTCATCGATTCATCTTAGCTGCTATAGACTACTTTTCTAAGTGGGCGGAGCCAATTCTGCTCAGAGAGGTCACATCTCAACATATGCTCCAGTTCTTAGGAACCATATCATATAGGTTCGGGTGCCTCGATGAATTATATCCGATAATAGTACTACATTCAAGAACTCCAAGATCTATAGCTTTGCCTAGAGACACATCATAGATCGGAGATATTCTACCATCTACTACCCAAGGGTGAATGGCTTGGCATAAGCCTTCAATAAAACTCTCTTCCAAATACTCAAGAAGACACTCGATGATAATAAGTGACAATGGCAAGTGAAGTTAGTTGAAGCCTTGTGAGCCTACCGCATACAGAACACCATATCAATCCACTCCTTTCTCCTTATTGTATGGGTTCGAAGCCATTTTACCATTAGAAGTCCAACTCTCATCACTAAGGATAGTTGTGGGTAGCAAGATCACCATAGAGAAGAATGCCAAGTTGTTATAAGGGCTCAAAGTTTGGAGGAGACGCTAAGCATGTTAGAACCTTGAGTTGTACAAAGACAAAATGATTCAATCTCATAACAAGTTGGTCTATCCTAGAGCTTTTCTAGTAGGAGAGCTTATTTTAGTTCTAAGGAGACTGATTGTTACCCGTCGTAAGATGGGAGGCAAGTTTGAACCACTTGAGATGGCCCTTTTGCCATAGAGAAGGCCTACCAAAGAGGATCTTATTAGCTTATTAATCATAAAAGAGTGTGCCCAATGCTTCTGATTAATAAGCTCTATTTAAAAAAATATTTTCCTTTAATTCATGGTTGAAAATCTTCATCATAAAAAAAAAAATCCATTTTGAATTCATTCTCTTCCATATTGAAAGGATTTTTGCCTATGAATCTGTCATGATGTGTTTAGAATAGGTGTAAGGAACCCGAACGATATATTATCCTTCATCGACATGACACGAACACAAACTACACACAAACATATAAAATAAACACATATCTTTTGTCTCAGGCTACTTCGAGTTGGGATAACGCCCCCAACGACACTCACTCGATGCTTCTGTGACATATGCATCCGCTAGTGTGACCCCAATGGCTTTCTTGCTTTGGAGGATGTAAGTCTGCTACGCTTTCCTTCCTTGGCCACTACACACTGATGAGTGCCATGTTAGTTTGGTAGCCTTATTGCACAACCAATAAGCTACCTCATGATGCCTTTGTTTAAGAAGATATAAGTCTGATATGCTTTTTTCTTGAACTAGCTATCATGCGCTGACTCGATCGAGTTTATTTGAGGTTTAGGGTAAGTCCCCCAGTGACTCCTTCTCTCTTGACTACTTCAAGTCTTGGTCTAGCCCTCCCGATGGAACTCCCCACTTGGTAGTTGCCCTAGGTCGGATAGTCCCTGTCTAGCTAATGACAGGCTATCCCGGCGATCAGTTCCGCTTGGAAAGTTTAAGTCTACACACTTTCATTCCAAATTGATCGTTGCACACTGACAGGAACCTTAGGTTGGTTGGTTCTTACTATGCTGATAGTGACCCATCTAGTGGATACACCACTCATGACAGATGTAAGTCTGCTATAATTTCTCCTTGAGTTGGCCACCACACACCTACAGACTTTCTTTTCTAAGGCTCATGATAATGCCCCTAGCAGCACCTCCCTTGTGGGCCCTCTATTTGGATCATGTCATTTGCGACCCCATCTAGAAACTACACTGGTTACTACCGAATTGGACAGCCCCCCCTTTCCTAGTAGCCACAGGTTGGAGAATGCATGTGTAGATTCTCTCTGTCAAGTAATGAGATAGATCGAGGCTAACTTAGCCTCGGTGGTCCCTCAAATAGGGTCCACATAAACATATAAATAAACAAAATATATATTCACTTGTGGATTAGGAGGACACCCCTAGTGGTACCTTTTTTTCAAGCAGACATTCAATCTTTAGGGCAGTGTTAGCAAAACTCCCTATAGGAATCGCCTGACTTCTCTTGAGTTGATGTAAGCCCCGTAGTCACTCAAGAGCCTCAGGTCGATGACTTGTTGCACATCTAACAGCCACCCCAATGAATTTTTGCTTTGGAAGATGTAAGTCATCGCGCTTTCTTCTAAGCACAGTTGTTGCACACTAAAAGACAACCTTTAGGTTGGATAGTCTCACCCTTCGGCTGGTAGACTACCCATTTGGATCGGTAAATCTAAGGCCAAGGCTAATATAGCCCCTTCTCAATGGATCCATTGCACACCGACAGAGTCCATCAAATTAAAATGAAATTAATCTTGACTACTCTTGAGTTGACATAAGTCCCTAACGACACTCACTCAGTAGTCGCCTGTTGTGCTACCAACAAGTCACCCCAGCAGTTGCTCCTCTTTTTGAAAGATGTAAGTCTACATGCTTTCTTCCTAGCACAATTATTGTGCATTGAAAGGCAACCCTTAAGTTGGTTAGCTTTACCCTACCGTTAGTAGACTGTCCCTTTGGATTTCTAAAATTGGGATAGGTCAAGGCTGATATAGCCCCTTCTCAGTGGATCCATCGCACACCGACATAGTCCATCAAATTAAAATGAAATTAATCTTGACTACTCTAGAGTTAACATAAGTCCCCAATGACACTCACTCGGTAGTCATCGTAGGTCATGATGACATTACCGTCACCCCAATGGTTGCTCCCCACTTTGAAAGATGTAAGTCTACATGCTTTCTTCCTAGCACATCGTTGAACACCAAAGACAACCCTTAGGTTGGTTAGCCTACCAAGATAGCGAGACTATCCCTTTGGATTTGTAAATCAGGTCATCGATATAGCCCCTTCTCAGTGGATCCATCGCACACCGACAGGGTCCATAAATTAAATCAAATTAAACCAATTCAAATAATTCATATCAAATTAAATGAAATTAATCTTGACTACTCTTAGGTTGAGGTAAGATCCCTAGTGACACTCACTCAGTAGTTGCCTTAGGTAAGGCTCGATTCATTGTGCATCCAACAAATCATCCTCGCAGTTGCTCCTTGCTTTGGAAGATGTAAGTCTGCTACGCTTTCTTCTTAGTACAACTATTGCACACTGAAAGGCAACCCTTAGGTTGGATAGCTCTACCCTACAACTAGTAGACTATCCCTTTGGATTTGTAAATCTAAGATAGGCCAAAGCTCTCATGGCTCCTTCTTAGTGGGTCATCGCACACCAACATGGCCCATAAATTAAATCAAATTAGATTAAATCAAATAAATTTAATCAAGCTCATATCCCTAATGGATAGGTCCTCCAAACATATCAATTCAACACCATCCCCCCCCAGTGGAGCCAAATCACACTCTCCTTTAGTGGAGCCCATACTAAAACAAACAATCATATTTAAAATCAAATTTAAATCCTCAACCCCCCCCCCCGCACCAAAAAAAAAAAAAATCTATGAAGTCTAACTCAAATTCTTATCCCCAACGGATAGCCACGAACCTTCTCCCCTAGTAGAAAGTTCATATAGCCAATCCCCTAGCATATTCGAGCCCACATCCCTAGCGGATATGCCTCCACATCAATTAAAAGAAAATAAAATAAAGTCAATTTGATCTTAATTCTCGATGGATTATAGATTCTTATCCCCAGCAGATCTTCTTTCCATAAATCATGTAATTAAATCTTAATCCCTAGTAGATTTTCTTCTTCTATGTCCTTGGCATATACCCCTCACATGTCATGTTCAATGCATGTGTGATTCTCTAGCAGACCTCTCTTCATGTCCTCGACATGAAGTTCCCATCAAATCCTCTTGGCTTCTTTATGCCCCTGACAAAAGGAAAGCTGCATTGCACTGAGATCGTAATTCCATCTACCTTTCGAGTTTAGGTATAGATTATTTTCGTTAGCACTTGCAGTCCTTTGACGTTGTTGATCATCTCGATCAATGCTACATGCTTTTGTTAGTTACACCACACCTATTGGGGTCCTTTGACCTCACTTTGAGGAGGACTCAAATCTTCCCATCTCAAATTTAGGAGCCTTCTAGACACTACTTCCTTGGTCGTAAGACACTTCTAGCGACTAGGTGAACACTTAACCTAAGCCTAGAGACTTAGAAGGGTTAACCATAGAATTAGGTTATGCCTTAGGGATTAGGATAATCCACCTACCCTATAGCTTAAACCCAACCTATGTTCACCTTCTTAAGCCAAAATAAAACCTCAAATTCAACTCATCATTCAAATCAAATGATTGATACTTATAATCAAATCAATCCAAACTCAATTGATTTTCTCATGAATCATATCTTCAATCATCTTCCCAAATATAAATCAAATATACATCCAAATGATCAAAACTAAATCAAACTAAATCAAACCCTTCCCTAAGCCCTATGACCTACCTTGATGAGTTTAGCCAAATTTGCCTTCAAAACACTTCAAACTCAATTGACCTTCTCATAATCAACATATATCTTCAATCATCTTTCCAAATATAAATCAAACATATAATCATATCAAATCAAACTAAGATCTTTCCTAAGCCACATAAATCATTTCTATGGACTTAGCCAAAATTCCTTCATTCCGAAATCGAATTCAATTAATTTTCTCATGAATCAATCATTCCTTCAAATAACATCCCCAATATAAATGAAATCTATAATCATCAAACCAATCATCAAATCAACCCAAGCTAAACCCAACTTAGCCATTTTGACTTGAAATATCTAAATGAACCAAAACTCATCCAAACTCAAATCAATTGCAATTGAATTTATATATCAATCCTAAACCCATATATAAATTCAACTAATTCCAATTCAACCCAAAATCAACTCAACTAAGCACAATTGGTCCACTTGGCCCAAAGTGAACAATTTGACCTATTTGAACCAAGTTTCAATCCAACCCAAATTGGATTGAACCAAGCTACCAAAGCCTCTATCATGATGATCACCTAGGTTAATCAATTGTCACAAATTGGGTCAAACCAAGTCAACTTGGTCATTTGACCAAGTCAACCCTTTAACCCATATGAACCCAAACTGGCTAAATTGCAACGTAAGCTAAATCCCTTGAAACCAATGATTCATACCAACTTAAAATCAATATTTGAACATGACTTGACCTTAAATTGAGCCAAACCAAACCTAATTGACCTTCTTGACCCAAGTTGATCCAAATTAACCTAAAAGACCAAATCGGGTCAAATCAAAATATAAACCAAATTGATTGCAACCAATGGATTAAGTCCATTCCAAATTGATTGTTGGACTTGACCAAAGCCCCAATTGAACCCAATTGACCCACTTAGCCCAAATTGACCTAAAGGATCAGATTGGCCTAAATCAAAACCAAATCCAAATTAATTGGAACCAAAGCCTACAATCATCTTCAATTGGTCAACTAAATCCAAACCAACACCTAACCCAAGCCAATTTGGCCAATTTAGTCAAATTAGTCAACTTAACCCATTTGACCTAAATGAACTCAAATGAGCCAAAATAAAATCTAAGCCAAAATAAACTAAACCAATGACACCAACACATCCCAAATGATCATATAAACTTGACCTAACCCTTGGTTTGACCCAATTTGACCAATTGGTCAACTTGACCCAACCTAACCTAATTTAACCCATTTGAGCCAAATTGAGCCAAACCTAATCAAATCAACTCCGAATCACTTGAAATTTGGGCTAACCCACTTTTGACTCATTTCAAATCTACCCAAATCAAATCCAATACTAAATGACCATTATACCCTTAGGTTAAGGGTATCACATGAGACAAATCACTCATGTAAGTGGTTATTTCCATTCTTTGGCCACTTGGCACTCTCCCAATGGTCCACCTAGGCACTAAAGACACTGCCCAACCTGACCCAATGGATGATTGGGTCATCCATGACCCATGGGAGGTGAACTAACCTCACCTCCCAATTAGAGCTCTTATCTTGCGTAGGACAGCCACTTCCAAACCATCACTCACTCAAAATGAGCCAGCTCATGTCCTCCCTACCACCCATGACCCTCAAAGGTGGCCAGACGGCCACTAGAATCCAAATTCGATCAGACCATCCGATCAAGAGGAGGAGGGGGTATCCCCCCCCCCCTGATTTCAACTCCAAACGATCATTTTAGCATTCTTAGAGCCCTAACTACCCAATACGAGCCACCAAAGCCATTTTCTAAGCTCCTAAGCTCATTCTCTGATCATAAAACTCCATTCCCGTCCACATTAAAATAGGGCATCCTCTCTTCCGACCCAAATCACTCAAACCTCCACCAAATCCAAATTAACCTTGCACACACCTTACCTAGGCCTTGTCGAGCAAAAACAAATCATCTCCTAAGCTTCCCGACCACGGGACGTAGGACTTCAATTAAGGCCAAGCTCCAAATTGACAGACTTGGTATTCCGAGCGAACAGCGAGGAACCAAAGCTCGTGTTGATCAGTAGGGCATCACCTTCACTTGGTGAAGCTTCCTCAATCATTTGCACCAATCTTGCTCCAGTGAGGTATGCTTCCAAACCGAAATGTGTGAAAATGGGTTGGAGCTTTTGAAGGAAACTTGCATGCCATGTGATCTTGACCGTTGATCC